>JBBIGC010182311.1:0-14520 GCA_037576955.1 Lepidarchus adonis
TCAAACTGGCATGTGAGAATGCTTACATTAATAATGTATATGGCCTGACTTACACAGCTGTGTTACTTGGCTCTTCCATGGGATGTATCACACTTACTTATGCCAAAATAGCAGCTGTCTGTCTTACCAGTAAAAACAAAACTCTGAACAGCAAAGCTTTGAAAACCTGTAGCACACACTTGACGGTTTATTTGATTATGTGTTCTTCTGCTCTTACTATGATCATACTCCACCGTTTCCCAAGTTATGCAGACTACAGGAAAGGAGCTGCACTGATCCTCCACATTGTTCCAGGCTTTTTAAACCCTATCATATACGCCCTGCAGTCTAGTGAGATAAGACACTCTTTGCTGAAGATTCTACGCTCAAAAATGGTGATGCCATAATCATTAATCAATGTTATTAAAAGGATGTTTTTCTGTTTTATTTTGAAATTGTTATTCATTTACATTTGCATTACATTCCTGCTCATAGTAACTAGTTGTTGTTTTTTTAAATGCCCATGTATATTGTATATTCTGTCCATACTTGCTCTTTAACTTTATTGTGTGGTAACAAGTTGCAATTCCTTAGTCACATACATACGTTGATTTAAATATATTTATATATTAAATATATATTTGTGTATATATGTGTATATTTGTTCAAATAAGAATACTTTCACTTGAACACAAGGAAAAATCTTTTCAAATTATTTTATTCCAGAATTTTTCTTCTTTACATTCCAATTAATATAATATAATTAATATAATTCTAATTTGTATCATCAATAACTATAGTTTTACTTACACATAGCTTTATTTTTGACAACACAAAACACTGACAAATGTTTCAATATTGTGTGAACAAATTCATGAAACATTGTTGAGTAAAATTAAAATTATGTGTCACATTTCCATTTGTATTTCCTCTGCAAAATGCATTTTACCTGCTTACTTTAATCCAAAGCTTCATCCTATTTTGTCACTCACTCAGGTTATTCTGGTGTGATGCTATGCTGACTGATGGTCAGACTCAAGCTCGAGGTCACTTTGTCAAATTCAGGTTTGAATATTAACCTGAGAATGTGAATTCTCTATTTCTACTTCTACCCGGGTGAGCTAGAATATATGTATCTTATCTGGTGTCTGCACTGATGAATTGCTCAACAGGCCAGATGTTCTCCTGAGATTGGTCCTACGGCACGCCTCACCATGTCCACGATTTCTCACAGTAGCACTGGGCTGGGCTTGCCATCATGGGTTCCTCCAGATTCTATGTCAGGAAAAAAAAACAAAAAAACAATCTACACAAATAGTGTGGAATAAATTATTTTGTTCAATGAGACCTCATCAATTTCTTTCTTTCATTGGCTCTATCGTGTGAGAACTAATGAGAACATCACTATACATCACAGCAATTTTCATTGTAACATAAAGAATTACTAATTCCCTTTCATAAACCATTTTAATATTTAGGATTTTAATAGCAAGAATTCATTGGGTGAGTTAACAAAATAGCAAAGTAAATCATTATGCAGCTATTCCACAGTTCATGAATTTAGCATTTTCAATGAGTGCTGTGTATTTTGGTGTGTAACGCCACTATCAGCTTGCTGTTCACTAGTAGCGTTTAGCTTAACAATTTTTGTTAAACAATTTAACAGTGATGCAATGTGCACTGAGGACAGTGTAACTATATTTCAAAACTCTGACTGGTTTTATCACTAAAGCGGCCTATCACTTTATTAAGACCTTACAGGAACTCCAAACATTAGTGCGCCCCTCCACTGGAATAGCACACATAGAGCATTGACATATCAGTACCCCGATTGCATGACTGGCTGAGTGCCACTAAAATGCCGAGTCAGCTCTGTGACGGTGGATAAGCCATTCACCCCAAAAACCCACACAAGATACAAATAATTATCCAAAACAATCCCAAACACACATACACCAAACCCAAATAAACACAATAACCCACAAATAGTCATTGAACACACAGAATAGTGATCTCCCAGGGGGCCATGGAGCACAAGCCCTAAATTGCATGTGGGTTACATATACAGGTATATCTCAAAAAATAAGAACATTGTGAAAAAGTTCAATATTTCTAGACATTCTGTTCAGAAAGTGAAATCAAAATATTATAATGGTTTAATTACACAGAGCGGGAGGAACTGTGTTGGGGTGGTTGTGCATTTACAGTGTTGATGGTGTCCAAACTCACCATAGATGAGACGATTATGGTAAAAGATATCTCGGGCAGTTGGGCATCCACCATCATGCCTTGCTCACGTGGTAATGCTTGTGTGTAACCTAGCCTCTAGGGAGCACGTCGGTAACAGGTTAGTCTTTTTAAAGACTGGTACGAGCAAGCTATAAAAACCTGGCCAGTTCAGACTGGTTAAAAATGCATTACTGTGTGCGAGTGTGTCATTAGTGGCTTTCTCTCTTGTAAAACCATTACAGTATGTTCATTCTTATGCACTCAAGAATTGGTTGGGACTCCTTTTGCATAAATGACTGCATTAGTGTAGCGTGGTATGGAAGCCCAGGTTGCTTTGCCTCAGGTCATCTGCATTGTTGGTTCAGGTATCCCTCATCTTCATCTTTACAAAGTCAGGTCAGGTGAGTTTGCTGGACAATAAAGCACAGTAACACCCTGGTCGTTGAACCAGCTTTTGGTACCTTTAGCAGTGTGGGCAGGTGAAAATAAAATCTCCATAAAGGTTGTCAGCAGAAGGAAGCATGAAGTGCTCTAAGATTTCCTGGTAGGTGCTGCATTGACTGTGGACTTCAGAAAACACAGTGACCAACACCAGTAGATGACATGGCCCCCAAATCACTGACTGTGGAAACTTCACATTGGACAACATGGATTCTGAGCTTCTCCACACTTTCTCCAGACTCTGGGACCTTGATTTCCAAAAATTATATTAATCTGAAAATAGGACTTTGGACACTATGTAACATCCCAGTTATTTTTCTCATTGGCCAAGGTAAGACGCTTCTGATGGTGCCTCTGGCTCAGAATGCACTCCAGCCTCAGTCCACTCCCCCATATTCTTGAATGGATTTTGCTTGGGAATCCTCTCAAGGCTGCAGTTGTTTCTGTTGCTGGTGCAAATTTTCTTGCCAAAATTTTTCCTTCCACTCAAATGTCTATGAATATGCTTGCATACAGTACTCTGTGAACAACCAGCTTCTTTAGCACTTACTTTTTGTGACTTACCCTCCTTGTGGACATCTGTCAAGTCAGCAGTATTCCTATGATTGTGTTGCCTCCTAACCTATACTGAGACCATTTAAAGGCTCAGGAAACCTTTGCATGTGTTTTGAGATAATTGGCTGATTAGTTTGTGACACTTTCCCATATTGAACTTTTCACAATATTCTAATTTTCTGAGACAGTGAACTTTGGGTTTTATTATTTGTAAGCCATAATCAAGAAATAAAGGCTTTCACTCTATGTGTAATGAATCTATAAAATATATGGATTTCACTTTCTGAAAAGAATGGCAAGAAATATTGATTTAATTTTTTTTTTAACTCTGTTGTTTTCGAAATTGGAAGAAGGAGATTAGGATAATGAATTGACTTCTTGTTTTTGGCAAAGAAACCAGACACAGTCAGTCACATGTTCTTATTGTTCTTGCCATATCACTGGAACAGCATAAGTAAGTGTATATGTGCCACAGATATAGCAGAATGTATAACGGCTGTTACAACATTGACAATACATATCGCCTGACAACAAAACGTCTATAGCATTAAGCTTAGTTACTGTTATATTGCTACACATACTCTACTTTAGTATTATGATATTATATATACAAACTGACTGTCTATATTAACCAAATGAGCAGGATCGATGTATTCAAACCACCTTTACAGCGTGCTGAGACGGCATCAAGCTCGTTCAGACCTGCCCAGGCATTCCCTAGATGTCATCTTCCAACCTTGCCTGATTCTATACCTGGACATGCCCAGGCTACACAAACCATTGTTGATAAGTCACAAAAAAATCATGACAAAAATGAAATGGTTTGTGATTGGTACATTTTGATCAAAATTTTTGCAAAAAAGCAAAAACTTCAAAAGTCATATACTGATCATTAATGAATCAATCATATAATGTCTTATGTCCCGTGTTATTCTTTTGTGTAAGTGTAAAGATTTAGATTTATATGTATCTTTTTTTATATTTGTTTAGGTAGTTTTTATTTTAGTTGATGTACTTTTAGATGTGTATTTAAGTGTATTTCTTGTATATTTGTACATATTATATATATTTTTACCTTACACTTTGTTTAGAAATGTACCAAGGTGGGGGGCTGTGTGAAACAGCATTTCAATACACTGTGTACTGTTGTATTGACAATAAACCTTTCTTGAATCTTGAATCTCTTGAATCATCATGGGCCTTTAAGGGCCAATAAGTGCCAATTTGAATAAAAATCTTTCAAATTAGTATTAATATAAACGTTACATAAATACTTTGAGTCAACGGACTTGGTGAAATGAGTGTGAATGTTTACTGTTGTTTTGTCTCCAAGAGAAACAAATGTTAGGGAATAGTTCTACGGTGATGAAATCATTTGTGTATTTAAATTTAGAGCTGAATAATAACAAAGCTGAACAACAACCTGTTGTCATGGTACCTTCAGATGTCCAATTAGGTATGCTGAGACTGAACAGGATGTCAATAAAAGGGTGGCAGGTCTTGTACTTGGAAAATGACAATGAATACACCAGTGTTGGATTTTGCTCAAATTGTTGTATCACTGAAACTGAAATAACTGAACTCTAAGACCTTTGTGTACTGCTGTGTAAAGACTTTTTAAGATCTTAGCTATTTTATATTATAGTGATTAATTAGGCTTCTATTGAGATAAACCAATTTCCATATATGTAAATGTTTTTGATACCACAAACATGCTGAGCTAAAAGTTTCTGTGAATCTTGAATGGGGACCTTGAAGATTGGGGATGTATACTAAAACATCAAAGATTGGTGATAACTGATAAACCAACCAATAAATCAACAGACTATTTCATCATCAATGGAAAATCTGACATTTAATAGCCCTGTTTTGCAAATGGAGGGACTAGTGGTCTCTGAACTGACCATGTATCCTACATTTCTGTTCTTCTTGATTTTCTATGTGCTCATTATGGCAACTAACATTGGAATTATTGTGCTTATAACAATGGAAAGAGGCCTACATGAACCTATGCATGTTCTCTTTTGTAACCTTCCCTTTAACGATGCTTTTGGAAACTCTGTTATTGTGCCTCGCTTGTTGGGGGATCTTTTAAGGCCAGCTTCAGGACGCTATATCAGTTATATAGAATGTGTCATTCAGGCTTATTGTTTCCACATGTATGTTGCTGCATCGCACACTGTTCTCATGGCCATGGCCTTTGACAGATATGTTGCTATATGTAATCCATTGCGCTACACAACTATTATGACAGTCAAAATGGTGGCTAAACTGACTGCATCAGCCTGGGGTGTGGCAATGTTCTGTGTGAGCATACTTTTAGCATTGACTATACGACTGAATCACTGTGGAACATTAATAGCAAATCCATTCTGTGATAATGCATCATTGTTCAAACTGGCATGTGAAAATATATACATTAATAATGTAAATGGCCTTACTTACACAGTAGCACTATTTGTCTGTTCCTTGGGATGCATTGTGCTCACATATGCCAAAATAGCAGCTGTCTGTCTTACCAGTAAAAACAAAACTCTGAACAGCAAGGCTTTGAAAACCTGTAGCACACACTTGACGGTTTATTTGATTATGTGGGTATCTGGGTTTACTATGATCATACTCCACCGTTTTCCTGCTTTAGAGGACTACAGAAAAGGGGCTGCGTTGATCTTCCACATCGGGCCAGGCCTTATGAACCCTGTCATATACGCTCTGCAGTCTAGTGAGATCAGACACGCTATGCTGAAGATTATCCATCCAAAAAGTGTAATGCCATGACGAGAATCTTCACACAATAAAAAGCATGTATGTATTTGACTTGAACTGTGACGTTTCTATTTTGCATATGCCTTCTTTGTGTGGTCAAATTCTATTATGCGGTAACTCATCACAGTCCCTCATTTACATGTAATTATACATATTAATTTTGAGATGTTACAATAAGAAAACATTTACATACACACAAGCATATTACATAATTAGCATCAAAACTTAAAATGCCACATTTCAAATTTGCCTTAAAAATCCTAAGCTTTGTCTTATTTCTTCACTTTCTGAAGCTATTCTGGTGTGACGCCGTGCTGAATGAGGCAAAGGTCGGACCCAAGCTCTTACATTGTCAAATTTTCCAGGTTTAAATATGCATCTGAAAATGTGGTTTCTCCCTCATACTACAGTCTGACAGAAAGCTTATGCACAAAACTATCCCCTTATTATATCCATCCACCCATTATCCAAACCATAAAATCCATTTCGGGTCATGGGGAAAGCTGGAGCCAAACCCAGTGGACTACGGGCCAAGGCACAGTACACTCTGGACAGGAGGCCAACCCATCGCAGGGCCCCCTTATAATAGTCAGCTGTAAACTACCATCAAGTCAGCAGCTATTTTTCTGTTAATGGCAGAGCACTGGCAATGTTAATGAAAAGATGAAGCAGCCTAATAGTCAAGCTTTGATAAAAATCTGTAAGTTTTAAAACATGCAAAAAAAAAAAACATTGTAAATGTGATGTCAGGGCATGTATTGAAAAACACATAGAATTACATTTACACTGATCAACCACAACATTAAAACCACCTGCCTAATATTAAATAGATCCCTGTCAAGCTACAGCTGCTCTTTGTGCTAGTAGTTCTTTTGTTGAACTGAAGCAGATGTGCTAGCATATCAGTAACTCATTAGGCCAGCCTTTCTCAAAATTTGCCAACTTTTTGCAAAATTATTTCTGGGGGTCGCCAGAGCATTGTGAAAAATGTTGATAAAAATCTATTTTTAAGTCATTTTGGTAGGGTTTTTCTTTAGTTCAAGCTGTCCAGAATTTATTTTATCTACTGAGTTTGTAGAGTTGAATTATTTAAATATATATATCACATATTTAAATGATTATGTTTTGGCTCTACTTGAACTAACAGCACATCCTCATTGACATCTGGTGGATGTCACATACTAGGCGAAGATCAGTCACCTTCAGCTCAACCTGTCTATGTCTGAGCTCTTCATCTTCCCTGCCAGTCCAACAGTACAACACAACATCTCCATACAGCTGGTCATTGCACCAACCAGTATTGCTAAGAGTCTTGGGACCACATGGCAGCAATTTGAAGATCCTGCAGATTTACTCTCTATAACGTCCACTATTTGCTGTTAAACAGTCTATCTAAAATTACAACCAAGCCACTAGAAAGAATTCAAAATGCAGCATCTAGGCTGGTTGAAGATGCGCTCACGTAACACCACTGCTTGGCTCTTTAAACTGGCTTTCCATTGTGGCACTAATCAAAATCAAGTCCTTGATTCTAACCTACAGGATAATCAAAGTTTCATGGGAACATTGATCCAGACCCACACATACACCAGATCACTCAGATAAGCAAGAGAACAGTGCTTGGAACTTCCATTCCCATGTGGAATCAAACACCCCTCCAGACTTTTCTCAATTGTTATTTCTCAATGATGGAATGAACTGCCCAACTACATCAGAACACCAGAGTCTCTCTTCACATTCAAGAAGCACCCCAAGCCTCAACTGTTCTGTGACTAAGCCCATGAGACATATACAATCCATTTCTATCTAAATACTGCCTAGAGAAGGTTCCCAGATAGTAATGTTCAACTTATAATTCATGTTATAGCACTTACCATCTGTATTTTTATTATTTTTAACTGCTTTGTAGTTGTGATGAGAAATGTACTGGACTCTTTCTAGCACTCCCAGATAGTGAAGTACCGCTTATAGTTCATCAATTTGTATTTAATTACTAAGAGGAATGTGTTGAACTTCTTTGTAGCACTCACTTTAGTGTTGCCCTGTACAAACAAAATGCTTGATTGTTGCTGTAGCTTAGAAGTCGCTTTGGACAAATAAATGCAAATGGAAATATCTGAGAAGTACCACAAGCATCCACAGGATTCTCACCTTTTAAACTCCTCTCTAGAAATCAACCCCATTGTGCCATTGATTATTGTCAGATCATGTATATGTGACGTAGGCACAAGAGACAGGATTTTTATCTTTTCCAGCTACAAAGCCTGAGAACAGCAACCTTCACTCTTTAGGTCACTGATTGAATATGTCCAGATCACACAGGAACTTACTGATCATTTCTACCATCTTTAAAGATCACATGGAAGAGACTTAATAAGCACAGCAGAAAATGTACAACTGGCCTGCCCAAGCCTCGAGGCCATGTCCTGGTCCTGATGGTCAATGTGATGTGTAAGTTCCCAGCAACCTGATGAGGAATGCTCACCATCAAAAAAAGGGTGAGGCCAGTACATTATCATGTAAAACAGTGGGGTTAGTGAGTGAGAAAACAGATAAATCATATTAATTGACAGTGTAAATGATATGAACCTTTTTCTGCAAGAATTCCCTGTGATGTCCTTGGATCAGACCAGAGTACACCTTGTTACGTTCCATCACCAAGAACTCATGTGTAGACCAGTTCATGGACCACACCCAGATGATCAGGCATGATATCCAGTTATCCCCTGGTGTTTGGTCAAACATCAGCCCTAATAGATACCTGAGCCTCACAGTCAATTGTAACGGGGTGATTCTGTAAAAATGACCAGACAATTATTAAGGTGTCCAGGTTGAGCTCCTACCTATTGCCAGAGTACCTGATCTCATTTGCCATCTGGGTAAGGCCTATTAAATTTCAGTAATGAACCTTAACAAAAGCTATTGGCAAGGTGTTCTTGTACCCAAGGTCTGAGAGTAGACCATCTTTTTCATCTCCATTGGACACCACATTACTTTTCAGCAGCTAATGACCATAGTGCTTAAGACACATCATCAGTTATCTGCTGCCTACCTGGATCCACTCTAGGAAATTCATCTCAAGTGAGTAATGGGAAGTGTACAAGGGGTTGAACTCACAGGCAACTCAAGAAGGTTGAATGAGTAAGAAAGCCTTTTGACTGGAGACAAGCGCTTTTCTCAACAGGAGTGATTGGGTTTCAGATTAGGCATGGTCATAGCCCAGGACTCTGATGGAGAACAATAGCCTGTCCTGTACATCAGCTGTAAAGTAATTCCTGCAGAATAACTTTATGCCACCCTGGGACAACAGGGCCTTTCCATCATATGCCTTTCACTTTAAGATGTCTCATTTCAAGTGCAGCTCAGAGTGGGGAAACTTAATGTTCTATCTCTTTGCCTTGCATGATGAGCCAGGACTACATGGAAGGGGGATAGAGGTGACTGGTCCATATTATCATAAACAAGAACAAAAGAAAATTCATTTCTTTCTGAATCCCCTCCACTGTCCAAGGTTCTGAAATCTCTTATCAAGACTTCAGCATCAAGACTTGAGGTAAAACAGTAGAACTGTTCATTTCAGTTGATGTGACTGTCATGACTTTTTGTGTACTAAATTGTGTCTAGAATTCAACTTATGGAATTTTCAGAAAATGTCTTCTTCTGATTGCATCCAAGTTTAGAAAGTTTAGTGAATCTAGGCTTAAAGACTGAACAAAGAAAACCCTAAACTGCGTAAACAGGATGTGGCAAATGGTGAAACAGAAGCCAGCAAAGAAAACTGACTGCAACAGTTCAATACTGTCAGACAAGCAGTTATGTGACCTTTCTGTAGGTTAAGGGCATAGTCTCGAATCACTGTTGAATGTGTTTGTTCTTTGACCTTTGATCTTACGTTGAACTGTCTGAGAAACCATCATGCTACTGTGACAAGTATAGTTACCTGGGCTTGAGAATTAATAAAACTTTTCACTTGACACAGTCGGCTGATGCATAAAGAAATGCAACTTGAAAAGCCTTATATCAACTTGCAGACTTCTAGACAGACTACACCAGCGTTGCTTCTGTCACATGGCCCAGGGCTCACGCGTGTCTCCTACCCGCTCCAACGCTGAGAACCTGTCTGCCTCAGGCTTCAAGACCAAGGAAAGCAACAGACTCTCGGTCAAAAAGACCTGCGCTAAACTCAGACGGAGCACGTGCGTGCCCGCAAAATCGCCCTAAACACGCCTGCTCTGGCCTCGGATCTAACCCGATTATATCCAAGGCTGACGCAGATAAAAGGCGACGTCGGGTACACACGTGTGCTCAGTGTTTTTGCTCGCTTCCGTTTTGCCAGCGATCCTGAGCCTCCTTCTATGCTGTGTGCTCCTGAACTCTATGTTTCATTCTTTATCTGTCTGATTTGTGTTGTGCCTAACTTTGTTTTTTTGTTTTTCTGTTTCCCCACATGTCCGGACCCTCCGCCATAGACGAGGGAGAACCGGACCCTTAAAAGAGCCTTCCGCTGAAACTGACTCTTCCCCACTTCACACTTTCATCTTTATGTTTGTTCAAATAAATCTGTCCCCTCTCCGGGGTTTTTTGCCGGCTATTTATGTTGTGTTGGCGTGATTTGTGACAGGTTCTGTTCACACTTCATAGACACAGAGTGTTTGACTGCTTGACTGGGCTGCTGCCAGTCCATTTCTATCAAATGTTTGGCACATCATGATAAAGTAAATCAGACAACAGTGAGCACCGAATGCCGAACAGCTGAACTCTCATGTCAAGAATTGTTTTTTTATTAACTTGGCACTTGTCAGTTAAATAAAGGTTCACATGATTTTCTAATAGATTTTGGAAAATATCCTGACTTTTTAGAAATGGTGTTTGTAAATGTTTGTGAAGTCTTTCATCTTTTACAGGACATAATATGGTGAAAAGATTCTGTGAATCCAGAGACATCTCAGTCTCTATAGGATAAGGCTTGGAGCCCTCAGAAGGCCCAGCATGAGAAACTGCAGTGCTACTGTGATAAATAGGACAAAATAGGCTCATGAGGATTTTTGGAAAACTGCGGCCATTTAACACATTACACCTCTACATCAAGAATTGCATTTTATTATGGAAAGAGAAAGAGAACGCCAAAGTTAAATTCTTTATGGAAACACTGCCAAGTTTTCTGGACCTGAGCTTCATTCAGATGGCTCAAAAAGCAGTAGAAACATGTGCTGTGGTCAGATGTGTCCATCTTTCAGTTTGTTTTAAGAGAAAAAGGGATTTTGAGTTCTCCGCGCTAAAAACAAAAAAGACTCCATCTGGACTAAGTCAGCAAAAGGTACAAAAGCCAACATCAGTCATAGTAATGGGGTGGGGAGTCTCGTTGAATCAAAAGAATATTTTATGATTTTAAAGACATATTCTGCCATAAAGGTGATGTAATTTCCCAGGAAGTCATTGTGGTTATTTCAGCAAGACAAAGCCTGGCCTCATTCTGCACCTGCTACAATATGATTGGCCTGCCAGTAGTACAAATCTGTCTCCTATTGAAAAATCAGACAACAGCAACCATGAACATTTGTATACTAAAAAGGGCCAAATTTCATTGCTACAGAGTCTCTGTAGTTCCCAAATGTTTAAACAGTATAAATAAAACTAAAGGTGATGTAACACAGTGGTAACATGCCTCTGTCACAACTTTTCTTGAGGCATCAGATTCTTAATTTGTTTTTATGTGTAAAACACATGTTAATTAGTAAAAACATTGGGATTTTTTTAATTAAACAAATCACATATGCCTGTTTTTATTTCAGTTTAGGAAAACTTCAGCTTTTTGGCAATGGAGTTTGTATAAGCATAAGTAATAGAACTTCTGTCCGGATTCTGAGGTGAGTAAAGTCAGGGGCCCCCAGCTCTGGTCCTGGAGGGCCGGTATCAAGCATAGTTTAAACACACCTGGTTCATCTCCCATGTTTAGTGAGTGCTCGAGAAGGGGAACTACCAAACTGTGCTGGACACCAGCCCTCTGGGACCTCCAGGACCTCCAAGGTGAGATTTTGAGCTAGGCAACTGACTATCAAGGGATTCTAACTACTGACAGCCTGAAAGCATGGTCATGTCAATAAGTTGCAGCACCATGAAAGAGAAGCTGCTACAGTATAAATATAGCAAAGAAAGCCTCAGTGGTCCTTCTGTCAAGGAGCTGAGGAACACAGAATACATCTGCTCATTTAAGGTGTTGTATATATGCTTAATAGAAAGATGTTTAAAACATCTAAATCAAATACTAATGAGAAAAATAATCATCAAGTTTTGTCTGAATTCATAAAGCATGTCTTGTTAAAATGCAAATAATTATATGCACATACTAATTCCACTTGTGTGGTGAATTTTGTGAATTCTGAATTTGAAATTATGTTTGTTATATCCTAAAACAAGAATTGATTATTTTCCTACTTTTTTTTTACAGGTTTGCAAGCATGATGGAAAATGAAACATACAACAACCAATTACTGTTGATAGAAGGATTGAAGGTCACACATCAGTCTGCTTACTCAGTGTTTGTTCTTCTTTTCTTAAGTTACCTGTTTATTATGGTTTCCAATCTTGGACTTACTGCCCTGATATCGATGGAGAAAACTTTTCACAAACCCATGTACCTTCTTTTTTGTAACCTCCCAATTAATGATGCACTTGGAGCTACTGTTGTGGTTCCTGGTTTACTCAATGACATTTTAAAAGATGAATCTGAAAGGTATATTAGTTATAATGCCTGTGCAGTTCAAGCTTATGGTATTCACATGATTGGTACGAGTGCACACACCATATTAATAGCTATGGCTTTTGACAGGTACGTGGCCATATGCAACCCCTTAAGATACAACACAATAATGACAAACAAAATGGTTGTTAAACTGTCTTTGTTAGCATGGATAATAGCTATTGTACCAGTAGGGATATTACTGAGCTTTACTTATAGACTATCACGCTGTAGATCAATTATTTCTAATCCATTCTGTGACAATCCTTCTCTTTTTAAACTTTCCTGTGAGAACTTAACACTTAATCAGGTCTTGGGCCTTTTTACATCAGCTGTATCCTGGGGAATATCAATAGCCTGTATTGGTCTTACATATTTAAAAATAGCTTTTGTTTGTATAAAAAGTAAAAACAGCAGTCTGCGGAGTAAGGCTATGAAAACATGCAGTGCACACTTGATTGTGTACCTCATTCTTCTTGGATGTGGAGTAACTGCGATTATTCTGCATCGTTTCCCTGCTTATGCAGAACTTGGAAAAGTGACCAGTGTTCTGTTTTATGTTCTTCCTACTGCTCTCAACCCCATCATATATGGACTTCAGACCAAAGAAATCAGGCTGTGGTTTCAAAAGATTCCCTGGAAAAGTAAATTGATTCCATACTGATGAATTCAACATTTTTTGGCGTGTATTTACAATATACAGGATTGTGCAAAAGCCATATGTCTGAGCTGTGTTTTTTCTCCAGCAAAAATACAAATTCACAAATAAATAAGCAGTAAAATGTATCAAGATTTTTTTTAAACAGTAGTTGTTATTTTGTGAGCTGGATAGAAGAACATAGTTTTACGTACAGATTTCTCCTCAGTAAACATATGTAAAACTCCATCAGCAACACCTTTTAATCTGATGAAGGACTGACTGAGACAAACCAGGAATTTGATTGGAACTACAATGAATACTGGTCTCCAACATGGAAAGTGGTAAAGTGAAAACATTAAAATAATTAAATGATAGTTTTGTTTACTGTTTATAATAGAATTGCCTTTATATGTATGCTATATTTGTAACACGTACAGCCCGGTTAAATCTCTTAAATCAATTTCAAATAAACCTTTCTCAGGTGCCCCACACTTTTCCACAATGCTGTACATTGCTCTTAAAAATACAAATTATAAATCATTGCTCTTGGAAAATATCTTTCATTTTACAAAATGTAACTTTAAAATATGAAGAAAATACCATTCTAAAACTTCAGTGCACATTAATGTACATTAATTCTAGGTCATTCTGGACAAGATACAAGGTTTTGATCCAAAAAGGACGATACTTGTAAATGCAGTGTTATAAAATATTTTTAACAGTTAAGTATATATGAGACAATTACAAATGACACCGTCAAGCTGATTTGATTTGCACAGACATAGACTTCTGTGACATTTTTAACTTTCATGTTATATGACAGGTTGGAAGTAAAGTCAGCATATGTAAATCTAATGTACATATATTTAATGTGGAAAAATATATGAAATGTAACCTGCAATGCTTGCAGTAATACTAATGTTACACGTATGCTCTAAAGAAGAGCTATGCTATTTTGAATAAACTAATGTGTACAGAGTTATATGAAAGTAAAGTAATAATGATAAATGACTACCAAGTGCAGTAAATGGGTATTAATTTAATGGTTTGATTTGATTATTTGCATGTGTGGATTGGATGAGTTGTTACTGACATTTTGAATCAATAGCACCTTTAGAAATATTTTTACTTAGAAAATTGGTGAATTGTTACTTATTTTACCTTTTATATA
>JBBIGC010182342.1:0-14518 GCA_037576955.1 Lepidarchus adonis
ATCAAGCATGTATTCCATATGTCAGCCTTTAATTAGGTACTAAATTAGTATTAAGTCACTTTAACCATGTTAACTTGACTCTGCTCAACTCTTCTCACTTTTTGGTACCTGGTACCTTGTTTATGTTCCATTGAGGTTTGTATTCTCTTGATGGAGCTGTTGACAGTGCAAGAAACTAGAACACGGTTCCATTAACCTCCCTAATGTGTAGTCTTAAATTGCAAAATTAGAAATGAGCGTTAAAATGGCTGAAAATGTTTTTGTTTTCTAATGAGGTGGTTTTTCCAGGCATATTAACGAAGCAATTATTTGGCAAAATGAAAACGGAAACATGTTTTTCTCATTAAGGTCATGTGACGTTAAGTTACTTTGCACAGGCAGCAAGTTTTTAGAGCAATGTCTCTGCACTCTGACTCGCTCCGGTGGCATATGGCAGACAACAGGAGGGGTCTTCCTGCACTGCTTTACTCATTAAATGTTGTCGTTCAGGAATTTGGGATCCACAGAATGTCTTTAAAATTAGTGTGGACACTGGGAGGGCTGTAATTTTAATTGTATCCTATTATTTTTTCAATATTGATGAGTATTAATTGGGTTTTCATTTCATGATGAATATTTAGTTTGCTAATATTAATGAGATCTGAGCATACACAGAATTGACACTGTGGCACATTACTTATAGCACCCAAGCTTAAAAAAACTACTTATATGATTAAAAAGGCCCTTAGTGGAAAAAAATATCAATTTTTAAAAATTACTATTACAATTTTAGAATAATTTAGTCTCAACATCACTTATCCAACTGGGGACACAGGGAAAATGGAGCCACTATGGGCCCAAAACAAGGTTCAATTTGGACAGGAGGCCAACCCACCAGATAAAACAGAGACAGACAGCCATTCAAACACACACACCAGTCACACGTAAACCACAAGCCTTTGGACAGTGGAAGGAAAACGAAGCCCCCGGAATAGCTGTGCGGACTGTATGTTCTACGTGCCAAGTCAGCAAGCCAAATTGGAATAATGACAAGAAGTAAAACCCTGTTTTTGCTTAAAGAAACAACATTCATCTGCTCTTCTCCGCTTACGGCATCTACTTTTTCTGGAACAACACCTCTTAACCACTGAATTATTCAAAACATTGGTGGAGGTCCCAGATGGATCAGACACCATCATTACAGCCCAGCTTTTAGGAAGTGCTTTTTCCTGAACAAGAGTATCCCCTAGTGGCTAGTCTGCACATTGCAGTCAAGATTATCACGTTACATATCCAGAAGTTTGTAGACACTTTCCTAAGGTTTCTTGTAACCGAGTACTAACAGAACCATATAGTATTAATAGGTTCCATAGGCTTCATACCCCTCTACCTGATGACGTGTGTCTTCTTTGTTTTGTATGCAAACTGAATGCCTGTTTCACGAATGGGTGCATCATAGAATAGCTAGATTCACTCATTTAAAGGAGGGTCTGGTTAATTTTGATCATGTAGCGGCACTGGCTTTGCATTTGAATGTTTTTTGTGAATTAATATCACTGTATTCATAGCTGTTTGTTTTGCTCTGTCTTTCTTCATTTCCCATTGAATGCCAAAGATATACTATATTACATTGCGTTTTTAATGACCAAACCTTTGGCACTTCCACACCTTGAGTGATGTTACATTCTTTATTTTATTGTTACATATTTGTTGGGGGGGAAAAGTTGAATAAATATTAGAGTGCATTTTGCCTGATCAAAGATGGGTAATGAATAATATTACTTAAACACTAGAAATAGAGACACAGACACATGTTAGTTACACAGTGACAATAACGAATGTACATACTGTACACACACACACAGTGAAAAGTTTGCAGTGTTCAGAAACCAAGCACTAATGTAAACGACAAGTTAAAATTCCAGTCATAGATTTTTTTAAATGTGTATTAAAGAAGTTAAATAAGCCTTTTGCAATTTATGTGTAGGCTGCACCCTTAATGGCCACACTCGGTTCACATGTTTTTACAAGATTACCCTATTTAACAACACATGCTGAGCTACTTCCAAAATGCTTTCCCTGTGTCCCTTTACTGAATGTCTGAGTATATATATAATTATTATTATTATTATTATTATTATTATTATTTAATTCATTTTTCTAATTAATTAATTAATTAATTAATTAATTTATTTATTTATTTTTTAAAGAGTTGCAGGGGGTGCTGGAGCTCTTAGTATAGGCTACCCACCCTCCAACATCTTGTTGCCCAAAATTGAAGACAGACTATAGCAAGGCAGACATACACACAGACACACCTAGGGGTAATTTAGCATCTCCAATCTATCCATCCATCCACATCCATCCATCCATCCATCCATCCATTCAAATATGCCTTTGGACTGTGGAAACCTACAGACACTAAGAGAACATGCAAAGCTTCTCGCAGAAAGGAACAGGCTGTCCAGCCTGGAATTAAACCCAGGACCTTCTGCCTATGTGACGACATTACTACACACTGCCACCCTAGTCAACAAAACATGTCATTTGATCAGGGGTGCTGAAACTTCTGCATGCTACAGTAGATTCCAAAACTTATACAAAATGTTTTGTAATTTATTTGTGGCGTATTACATTTTTGAATGAAGACAGTACGTTTTGTTTACCCAGCCTTTGAAAATGTTGATGTCAACAAATCTGATATCTGGTCCAAATATCACTCGTGTATCTTCTCCACTTCTCCGTCCTCTGGAGCATCAGGGTACAGATTAGAAACATTTCCATCCTTCCAGGTGACTACAATCTCCCCAGGTTTCAACTCCTCTGTCTCAGTAGCGCCACCTGTTAGTTCTTTGTTGTCTGTGTGACCGTCCTGGGTTGGACCAGTGTAGGAGTTCTTATCCTCCTTCACCTGAGTGATGACCTGAAGCTCCTCCATCTCAGGTTTTGCCGAAGTAGAAGCTGCAGCAGCTGCCTTGTACTTGGCTATCTTTTTCCTGTTCCTTAAGGAGAGGAGGAATGGAAATAAAGCCTTATGTTTAGCCTGTAGCCTGAAGAGCATCTCAACATCCAAATCATCTTTGTGTTTTTGATGCAAATACTGACCTGCTGCCCATCATGCCCATGACCAGAAGCACACATCCCAACAGTAGAGCTATGAAAGAGAAGGCCAGCATGGCAAACACCCATGGTGTTGCTGAAAAACAACAAAAGACACCATTTATTATTAGTGTGCTAAATATTGTCTCCACTCGTATAAACCACATAATAAGGTTGAAAGTGAAGTAAATAACTGCTAATCTCATTATGATGGCACCTGTCAAAGCATATTAGGCATTAAGTGAACAGTCGATGCTTGAAGGTGATGTGTTAAAAGCAGGAAACCATCCTGGATGACTGGGGCAAAGCATCTCCAACACAGAAGGCCTTGTGGAGTGTTCCAGGTGTGCAGTAATTGTAGACCCCACCCCACATTCGTTGATTGTATATAACAATAGTATATATACAGTCATGATGATCAGCAATTCTGGAATTGTTCCAGAAAATGAACCATTTCTCCTAGAAGACAATTTCAATTACAAATATTTTGGCATACACATATTTATTTTATGTGCATTGGATCAACGCAAAAACGCAGAAAAAAGCCAAATGTAGTGAAAAGCTGTGTCTAAATCAAAGGTCATGAGTGATCCAGCAGGACAATGACCGCAAACACACCTCTAAAAGCCCCTAGAAGTGGTTGAGTACAATGCGCTGCAGGGTTCTGAAGTGGCCATCAATGAGACCAGGTCTAAATTTAATTAAACACTTATGGAGAGATTTCAGAATAGCTATTGGGAGAAGGTCCCCTTCAAATCTGAGAGACCTTGTGCAGTCTGCAATAGAATAGTTGACAATTCCAGATGAGAAGTGTAACAAGCTTGTTATTGGTTATAGGAAGTGATTGGTGTCAGTATTTTTTCCCAAAGAGTATGCAACCAAATATTAAGTTGCCAATAATTTTGTCTAATTTTCATAAATGTCATATTTGACTTTTTTTGTGCTGATCCAATGCACATAAAGGTAATAAACATGTGATTGCCAAAACATTTGTAATTGCGATAGTCTTTTGGGCGAAATGGTGCATTTTCTGGGGAAATTCAAGGGGTCCTGATAAATTTGTTCATGATTGTATATATACATACAATAGTCTAAACAGATTGTTCACACCAAATTCAATAGGAGTGTGTTAATTTGGGCTATTTTCTGAGGTGTGAAAAAGGGCAGTCAATAAAAACAGCTTATTTACATATAGTATATCAGTGTTAAAAGTGTAGTAACAAAACAACCTGTTCAGTTTTAAGGGACAATGATAGAATGGAAAATGGTAATATGAAAGTTATCCAGTTTTATTATATAAATTTCCTCATACACCAACTTAAATAGACATAAATTAATAACACTAAAAATATAGCATTTTCTTTTCAGCTCATATGTATGAAAAGTAAAACAAGAACTTCCTAGTGTGCATTTGTGTTTACACACAACTGCACACTCGGAAGTTCTTGTTTTACTTTTAGACTACGGGAAGTGAAATTACATGGGTGTAAGTAAGAAAGGATGACATAGCAGAGTTTATGACAGTTTAATGGTGACTTTTATTTTGTAGATATCACAAACTGTTATCAGAGTTGGCAAAGCAGTTTTAATGATTAAAGGCATTGAAGTTTTAAGAACTTGGCAAACCTTTGATGGATATGGTTTATTACCTTCTCAGCTTTGTCTGATTACACAACAAATGATCTACACATATTCATTTATTTATCCTTTTTAAATTGTATCAATTTTTTAAAAACTTTTTTAAACTTTTATTTTCAAGGAACAAAACAGGGCAGTAAATAGTCATACCTGCCAAATATAATGCCAATCAACATCACAATCATGCTTTATCTGTTATGTATTGTGTTGTAAAACAGCAATGCCAAACCCAATTTCTGGAGGTCAACAGCCTCCTAACCTCATTCAGTTCCTGAATGTCTTGCTAATTAGCGCTTGAGGTGAATGACTGCCATGCTGTAACACTCTATGACTGCAGTTTAGCATCCAAGTCTTTCTTAAAGGGTGTAACAGTTGACCTAATTTATGCTGGGGATGCCATCATTTTTGTCAAGGAACTTCTGTCCCCAAATGTTTTCTTCAATTTTCCCCCTTTTTCCATTGACATCACAACACCCCCAATCAAAGCTGAAATGAAAAGCATGATGAATACTCACAGTCTTCAGTGCGATAATACCACCTGAGAAACTCTCTCTGTTCTTCAGTCATGGTGTGGCCCCCATCAACCTCTGTAATCTCGAACTCACTCTGCTCACTCTGCCTTCTGGATCCTGTGGGGAAAACACAGAAAATCTAAAAATGCGTCATGAATGAACACATTGTGTTGTGAATGAATTTTTTGTAGGACATTTTTATTTCATTTTCTCAGTTTCATTATGCCTAATGCAACCCACTGGCTAGTACCACCCCCCCAGTGGTTTTTTTTGGTAAGTATTCGATAAGAGGGTGATGTAATTGTTGATGGCTGTTGATTTGTGCAGTGTGGATCTTCTAGCTAGAGTGGCAGAGTATTTATCAATGATTTTTTCTTTGGTAGTTGTCCAGGACAATAGCCATTGTTTCATCTGACCCCTATGTTGTACTTGAAAACTAATCTATAATTCCTTTAAGGATTATTATTTTATAGTGTAAACTATTTCTGTTACACTTTCCTATAATAATAATAATAATAATAATAATAATAATAATAATAATAATAATGCGTTTAATTTTTAAAGCACTTTACATGAAAATTTCAAAGTGCTTCACAAAATAGAAGTTATAGAATAGACAAAAATAATGTTAAAACAGACAAACTCTGATGTTCAGTGAGTGGTTGCTTTTGGCCAAAGGACGTAATCTCAGATCATCTCAAATCACCATTTGCAGGGATATGGAGATGACTATAGGTGTTCAAAGTAAAAATATGTCAGAGATTTAAGATCGCTGATCTTTAGCCACATTACACCAATAGTTCACCATTGTGGTTTAAAGGGCCCGTATTCCAGATCTCTATCATTTGATCTCTGAGGTCTGTTTATGTAATGTGTTTTTAAAAAGTTATCAGTCAGAATTGATTTTTACATTACTTGTTCCAGCTAGGCTAGTATGTGAAAATGGCTTCGGTTCTAATTTTGGTGCCCTGCATTTTGCCTGATTCAAAAACCAGGCCAGGCTTAAACATTCCTTCAGTGGTTTAACCCTGCCCATTGTTGCTAAAGGTATGAGTAGTGCTTCAAACTGGACTGCATTTAACAAAACACATAAACCTAAGGAAAATGGAAATGGTAATTTAATGAGCACAGAGGCACTTGAACAATTGTGAACCCTTTAAAATGTCATATGCTCCTGCATAAATATGACCTAAAACATCATGAGATTTTAATACAAGTTCAAAACTTAGGTTAAGAGAATCCATCCATCCGTTCATTTTCCAAACTGCTTTATCCATTTCGGTTAATGGGGAGGCTGGACCCAGCTGACTACAGGCCAGGGCTGGGTACTCTGGATAAGAGGCCAACCCATCACAGGGCAGATTAAGAGAACCCAATCAAAAAAATGAGGAAATAATCCAATGGGTCATATTTATGCAAAATAATGTATCGAGCATTCTAAAGGGTTCACAAAATTGCACCACTGCATCACAGCTGATATACAAAAACGCATAAACATCATATGTTGTTAGCATAAAATACAAAAACAATGTAGGATAAGGGTCCTTGATATTATTAATCTATGTCAGACTCTGTTAATATGCAGCTTCCATATGTTGAACTTACTCAGCTTGTCCTGGCAGATGTCTCCTTCATCCAGGGACTTCCACCTAGTATTTTTCCCACTGTTGGTCAGTGCAAGCTGCCCACTGTCTATGCCCAGCTCCAGAAAACAATTGACACTGATTAGTCTGTGGTTCAAACACTTCCACTGCAGGTGTTCTCCTCCATCACATTCAACTGTCTGCACGGGGTCAACATGAAGAGCAGACAAACATCTCTGGGAGCCCACGTTCATGAGGAACCATGTCTCTGTCCAGAGCCACTGCTGTAGCTCAGAGTCCACCCTGCATCTTTGTAACTGAACGCGGGCATCTCTGAGGGAGTCCTGCAGACACAGGCTTTCCACAGCATTGTGGATCATAAAGCTGCTTGCACCTAAACAGAGAAATGATAAATATCTGTTATGAATATTAATATACAGGAGGCCCTTGACTTCCTCAGCATGCGTCTTATTATGAATTTTGAGTCAAAACCCCCTTACATACACGTATACGTGTGTAATTCCCTGGGGCCATTCCTCTGTCAGTCCACCAGAGGGAGACATTCACCCACATGAGGCTTTGTTTAGTCCTTTTCTGAGTGTTTTATTATGTTTACTTTCACTTTCACTTTCACACAATATAAAATGCAGCATCATAACCACAAATCATCTAAGTCGACCCCCTGTATTGTCAATGTCAATGTCTTTGGATGTGTAATGTGCACTACTATCCAAAAGAGACCACAATATAATGACTATAGTCTGTAAGCGCGTAATGTCTCTACTCTTCACTGCTTCTTTAGTGTAGCCCAAACCCCTCCATCCTCCTCCAGTTATAGTGGGCAGTGGTGGTCTAGTGGTTATAAACTTGCTCATGTGATCAGAGGGTTGCAGGTTCAAATTCTGGCCCAGGCACCACTAAGTACTGTCCTGCTACGCTACACCCTGGGTGCTGTTGATAGCTGCTTGCTGCATCACATGTAGATTGGTTAAATGCAGATGTCACATTTAACTATGGTGCACTTTGTGTGATGGGGTGTTTTCACTTTACAGCTGTATCTTCTCAAGAAAAGTTCTCACTGACACTATGATCACCTTTAAAAGACACAAATTAACACAAAGCCAACCCACACATACCTCAGCTGCCCTCCACGTTTCTTTCTCATGTGCATCTTTAATGGGTAAATGAAAACTTGCTGACAGAAGATAAAGGATAGGACAGCTGTACAAAGCCTGGTAGACCACCAAAGCCCTCCCCATCAGCTAATAACCATTTCAAACTGAGGAGAAGATCAAAATCCACATGTGAAAAACCCCTGAAGCTATTTGTGTCTATTCTTCCTCTGTGAGAAAATGATTGAACAGAGTGTGTCTGAGAGGACGTGGAGCTCCTCAAGAAGTTGTTATTGAAACAGACATAGTTCTGTGGGCTGATGAGAATAAATCTTGAATGGTGAGAGGTAGAAGTCGACTTTCTAAGACTAAACAATGGTGGAGTTTATAAAACGCAGGAAAAAATCTCAGATTGTTTTGAGATTGAGTTGCCTATAATAAACAGAAGCTGTAATAAAGGCAAAGGGAGGACACAGATTGATATTTAAAAGTAATATAATTAAAATTATGCATTATATATATGAAAATTTGGTGTTGGAACACATATTTATGCATTATATATTATATATTTAAACATATTATTTATTTATAAATAAATAAACATATTTATTTAGAGTAGACAATCAACCTAAACCATAAGCCTTTGGGCAGTGGGAGGAAACCCATTATTATTATTATTATTATTATTATTATTATTATTATTATTATTATTATTATTATTATCCATTCATTTTCCAAACTTATTGATAAAACATTATCCCTGTTAAGCCAGAGGTGATCCCAACCCATTGCAGTATTACTATTATTATTATTATTATTATTATTAATATTACTACTACTAACCACACATCTGCATGTATGGAATGCATTACATTTAAATGTGATAATATTATATCATCACACATTATAGAGCGACTGTAGACCAGTTAAAGCAAAACTTTACAATAAAATTACTTTAGTTTGTGTAAATCCCATAGGTTTTCACAGTACAAAGTAAGAGTATGTGTTACCTTGCCAAGTGAGGCACAGCACAATCCACAGCCACATCATTGCCAGAAACCAAGCCACCAGAGTCTGTCAGCATTACACAAGAAAGCACAGTAAGAACAGGCTGTGTATGACCTCACTTGTCTAGTGGCCTATTAGAATGCTCCATCCTAAAGATGATAAGGCCAACACAGTGACTGTCCTGACTCGTCTCAGACTGCCAGCTCGGTCAGGCAGATTGGAACTTGTTCACTTCATACCTAAAGCCTTAAATCAGTGCAACATCTACACTTCCTCTTTAATTCCCACTGCAGTTCATACAAAAAACAGCACAATGACATTTACAGGCAATAATAGATTATATTAGATCTGATTTTACATTAGGCAAGGATGCCAGTATTTGTTAGATAACAGGCATTTTAATATCTTAACACTCTGTTTTTACTGCCATAAGCATACACTGATCAGCCGTAACATTAAGACCACATGTTCCCTCATGCTGCTGAAACAGCTCTGACTTTGATGCACTGTGTGTCTGACCCCTTTCAATCAGAGTCAGCATTAATATTCTGTACATCAGAGGCTCCTCTTTGGGATCAGACCCATGTCCCTGTGTCTGACTCACAAGTTGACCTTCCTTGAATAGTTTTTGGTGGGTACTACTGCAGACCTGGAACGCTCCACAAGACCTGCTGTTCTGGAGAGGCTCTGCTCTTGTAATCTGTTCCTTGCTGTTTGGCCCTAAAATCCTTACTCTCGCCCATTTTTCCTGCATTTAACACATAGCCTTCACAAAATGACTGTTCAGTGCCATTTCTGATAGGTGCCATTGATATAAAAAACTACATAGTCAATGTAACTCACTTCACCTTTCAGTGGTGTTAATGTTATGGCTGATCAGTGTATATCTTACATAGAAAGTGCCACAGAAGTCACTGTGAGTTTAAATAGTAAAAACAGGCTGATATCCCTCTGCTATGTACATAACAGGTACAAAAGAACTCAACACTAATGAAAACTCCCTGAAAGAAGCAGTAGGCCCTGCTTATCAATAACCCAGGCTTATCAGATTCATTCTAGAAGATAATGGAGAGATGAAGAGGTGCTACTCACCTGAAATACGCACTGGTATGAAGAAATACAACGGAGAGGACGTTCACACACACTGGAAAGTCCTCAACCCACACTGTTATCAAAGTTCAGGTGGGAGGAGATTTGTTCTTTAAATTCTCCCCATTTTATTGTGCAGTTTATGTGGCTCGTTCACTTGCTGGAGGGCAGTTCAACCATTGCATCATAACACACAGTGAAATGTGCTGCTCTGAATGAACTGTATATAATGATTACAACTCTCTCTCTGTGTGTGTGTGTGTGTGTGTGTGTGTGCGTATCTGTGCATATGTGTGTATATTTGTGTGTTTGTGTGTGTGTGTGAGCGTGTATGTGTGTGTGTATTGTGTGTATGTGTGTGTATCTGTGCATATGTGTGTATGTGTGTATGTGCATGGGTGTGTATGTGTGTGTGCATATGTGTGTGTGTGTGTATTTGTGAGCATATGTCTGTGTATGTGTGTATGTATGACTGTGTGTGTGTGTGTGTGTGTGTGTGTGTGCTTTTTTGTGCTTCTCCATTTTGCAAGGCCTTTGATCGAGGCCATTTTTGGTCAGTGTTTGGTTAGCCTTGGTCCAGCCTGGCCTTGTCAGAATACTGGAAGAGGCCCGAGGAGAACACTGGGTTTCTGACTCAGCGGTCAAACACCTGGCTCATCATGTGCCAATGTTTACACGTGTTAGCCATTCTTTTATTCTTTTATGGCAAAAGCCTTGATCCACACAAGGTGAACAACCTTTGGGTTATATGCTGACAAGTATCCTTTAGATGTTCTCACATTTGTACCCAGAGGTCACAACACTACAACACAAATATAACCATTGTATTGATTTAATTGATCCAAAACCATCAGAGTACTTGCATCTTCTGAGTCGTCATATGAGCTACTAAACCATGCTGGACATCAGCCTTTCATGACTAGAACTGGGAACCCCAACTTTAGAGGCCTTAAACTCTATTCTCTACTATGAACAAAGCTAGAGGGTATGTTTCTCTAAAATAGAACATTTAATGTAAACCATTCTGTAGGACACCTTCACTATTCAGTTGTTCAGAAATTTTGAACAAATTATGGAGTTCCCCTACAAATCAAAAGGCATCCTTTACATGCAGCCTGCACCAGGTGGTGCTAGTAGCAAGTAATGGAATGTGGAGAGAACATTAACTTTCAATTCAGTGTGCTCATTTTCAGGACACAATCATGTTTAAGGCAGAATGTGCAGTCTGCATGCATTATGTAAGAATCAGATTGTACTGTATGTGTGTGTGGTTCAGATTCAGGCCTGCAGACCACCGTGGTTCCATGAGCTCTGTGTTGGATCTAAATAATAAACCGATTAAGAGCTGAAAGAGTCAAGAAATATTTAACTGAAAAGAACATTCATACCTCAAACTTCAATCAATAGTCATATATGCACCATAATGCTGGATAATTACCACATAAAATATTGTCCTCCATTTGGCCTGGTGACCTGTCCAGGGCGTTTTGTTGCCCAATCAACACTAGACTAGCCTCCAGTACCCTCACAACACTGGTTAGAATAAGCATCTCAAAGAATTAGGAAATAGCCAATTGTTACCTGCAGGTTCTCATTTACACCATTGAACAATCACCATAACACTACAAGGTCGCTCCTCGACTGGCTAGAACTTTGTTTAAACTGTATTTCTATACAAGTAAGACAGTTATTTGTCATTATGCGTTCATACAACAAGATTCTGATAACATTTCTCCAAAAAATTACATGAACATTTCAGTAAAACAGTACAACATGTCATGAGAAATAGCTGGAAGAGCAGCATGTGTCCAGTTGCTATTAAAAGAGTGCCATTATGTGCAAATTACAGTGATACAGCATAAATATTTGAACTAATATTAAAGTCACCACTGTGCATTGCCTGAAAATAAGGTGCTTGTGTGTGTGATAGATGTTGAATGATTAATATTAGCAATGGGATATTATCACTTTCTGACTGCTCTAAAAATTTTTAATATATTAGTCATCTCATAAGTTAAAAAAAAAATATATTATTAATATTATTTTCATGCAATCCTCCTCATAATTAGACTTGTAATATTACCTACACAAGATGTATCTATTATTTACAAACCTCAGTTCCAGAAAAGTTGGGACATTTTGTAAAATGCAATAAAATGTTTCTTGAATTTTTATTTAACTGATGAAGTACAAAAACATTGTTTTTAATGAACAAGTCAAACACATTTTATAAATATAGACAAATGTAGAAACTGATCAGTGCAACACACTCAAGAATTTGGAGGCAGAGGCATGATAACTTCTGTGTTACATCACGTTTCTTGTAATTTTACAGTCTATCCATTTGGGAACTGCAGATACTGCAAGTGGAATTTTTTTTGCTAATTTTTTGCTTTATACAAGTCTTCAAGTGCTCGTCAGACTGTAGTCGCTGTTGTCTGACTCTATACAGCTAAGGTCTAATGTTATAAGCGTGGGCTTTTGTAAAAAGTCTCTCTAAAATGTCTAAACACATCCATGCATCAATGGGACCTTCACACATATGCAAGTCACACAGGCTGTGTGAACCCGTGTGAGGCCACTGTTGCACTCCTATACCATGACAGATGCTGGCTTTTGAACTATTTGCTCATATCAGTCTCAATTGTCCATTTAATCTTTGGTTTAGAGATCCCAGCACAAAACAAGCTGAACGGTGGGTTCATCTGACCAAAGCATGTTTCTACCATTGTTCAGTTCAGCTGACATGAGCTTGGGTCCAGACTTTCTGCATAGAGTTGGTATTTGACATTTTCTGTTTCAGGCTGTATTTATTGATGCAGGGACACACTGTATTCAGTGACAACAGCTTCCTGAAGTACTCCTGAGCCCACATGGCAATATTTAGATGGCATATGTTGATTATGTAATGGTTTCTCATGCATAACTTTCTGAGTGCACAAAGGTCATGCACAAGCTGTGGTTTCCAGCAAAGGTGTAGATTTGCCTTTGAAATTGGTGGGAACACCCCCCCACACTTCATGGTACATATCACTAACACCTGATACATTATTACAAACATCTTAACTATTTTATGACAAATAATAGCAATTCTACTTTTAATGCTACAAAAACTCTGTGTTTCACAATATTTTCTTGAATACAATAATATGTTAATTCATTAGTTCTGTAATATTAAAGGCAACGAATGATCCAGAAAGAGGCAGTTTATATCTAAATTTAAAAATATATATATATATATATTTTTTTTTATTAAATTAAACATTAAATATTGTTTTTTTCAATATTGCTTACAGTTTAAATAAATTGATGAGTGTATCTTATCTTAAACCATTTCTATCATATAAGTGTTCTTAAATTTACTTCAGCCATCACATATCTTTCATACATTAAAAAAACACATGTTAAAATCAACATAACCAAGTGATAATAAAATATAAAAATAAAACATATTTTAAAATAAAATAGTCAAATAAATACAGTAACATCTTTCTCAATTTGCAACTTTATTTAAACTTTCTGCCGCTATCAAAAGTTGACGGTCGCTTGTAAATGCAAAAGCCAATCACATTGGCGATGTCTGTTTAGAGGCCTACCTCCCAAACCAATCACATTGGTGATGTGTGTTTAGAGGCCCACCTCCAAAACGTGCATCATGTCTGAGGAAACTTCAATTGTTAGATATTGATTGATTGTGAGAAACAAGGAGGGGAACAAGAAGATGGTGAGTGAGGAGGTGAGGGAGCATGTGAGGGTGAAGGCACGTCCTGGCCCCGTGCCCCCACCTCAGCTGGTGCCAGAGGGTTGTAAGGAGCAAGCCTGTCTCTATGCAGTACCACTACTCTGGCACGTTTGGCTAACCTTACCTGATATACCACCTCTGAGAGCCGCTCTAGGATGGTGCAGGGCCCGACCCAGTGAGAGGCAAGCTTGGGCGACAACCCCTTCTTTCTCACAGGGTTGTAGACCCACACCTGCTCTCCCACTTTGAAGTGCTGGCTGTGGGCGTGTGCATCGTTAGCCTGTTGCGTGAGCCTATGCACCACACTGAGGCGCTCACGGAGCTGACCCAAGTACTCCAGCCCTGAGTTTCCTTGGCCACTCTGGTTGTGGGGGAGGCCCAAATACCAAGTCTACGGGTGTCCTTAACTCTCTACCAAACATTAATGCAGCGGGAGTGACCTGCGTAGACTCCTGTACAGCTGACCTATAAGACCACAACACAAAAGGCAAGTGCATGTCCCAATCATGTTGGTATTGATCAGTTAAGATGGCAAGTTGTGTTGTTAAGGTCTGGTTAAAGTGTTCGACTAGCCCAGGGGTCGGCAACCCAAAATGTTCAAAGAGCCATATTAGCCCAAAAAAATAGAAACCATACCTGTCTGGAGCCGCAAAAAATAAAAGCCTTATCTAAGCCTGATAACATAGACTGTCAGTATATTAGTTATATAAGCCTATTATTAAAATGACTAAGTAGGGTACAAAATGAGTATTGATG
>JBBIGC010182395.1:0-14514 GCA_037576955.1 Lepidarchus adonis
GTGTGTGTGTGTGTGTGTGTGTGTGTGTGTGTGTGTGTGTGTGTGCGTGTGTGAATTTAGGGGTTGTGTTTCATTACCGTGAGGCTGCTGAACGCTACTCTCTCTCCTTTGCGGACGCTGGGAGAGCATGTGTGCAGAACTCGGCTCAGATGGCTTCTCCAGAACAGCTGTGGTCCGCTTTCCACTCTGGCCTAGACAGCTGCTCTGCTGGCTGGCTTAGTGACCAGACCGTCAGGTCAGCCATGATTACATTCACTTACCTGTCAATGAATAGGTCATAATGGACCTGTATTCATGTGTCCGTGTGTTTTACACTTTTCCTGTTCACAACATTGCGGTCCATTAAAGCAAACTGTCAAAGTGAAATTAGTTTGAAGGTCTGTTTTAGCTTTACAAAATACAGGTCTGAGCCCCTAAAAACTCCTTGGAAGAAACCTTGGGAGGAACCTTTTCTTACTTTTCTTAACAGACAGAGAGAGAGAGAGAGAGAGAGAGAGAGAGAGAGAGAGAGAGAGAGAGAGATGATGCTATTATCAATGTTTAGAGTTGCAAGTGATTAAGAAGGTCTTAGTGCATGCAAGAGCTCCAGCAAGACTCTATATGACAGCATAGCTAAAAGAGAAGAGCCAGGAGGTAGCACAGATGTTATGGCATCCATGGACATAAGGCAGCCAACCTTTCAAGGTGCAAAACATTTTCAGGATAAAAGGGCATGTGGTGATATAGAATATTTGTCAAATATTTCAATACAGAATATAACAGAATTATTATATTACTGATAGTTGTATAAAGTCTTATCTTCCATCAAATATTGTAGTAAACAAGTCTGCTATGACTGAATGGAGTGACATTTGTATATTAACACTCAAGCCATTCATAACTGTTCATTCACAACAATGTGATCCCTGAGCATCCAACAGTGGTCACACATTTCTCTGAGCCCAGCCAGCTGTTCAGGATCAAAGCAATTATTTATTAATGACACTGAAGCCAGTGCAGTTCCATTTGCATAATGATATCTAGATTGGGCGATTTTCCCTATCAGGGGAATGCTGGGGATATGTCATGCTTTGTTCTCTTCTTCACAGGTACCCTATCCAGAAGCCAGAGCTTGGTTGCTATGGACACACAGAGTACTCGCGTGGGGTAAGGAATTATGGGAAGCGAAACCCGTCTGAGCTTTTTGATGTCTACTGCTTCGCCAGGGACATACAAGGTGAGGTCCAACACAATTCCACATTTCCCATTCACCTTTACCTTTTCCCCCTTCATGTGGATGATTCATGTTTTCAGTCATCATGATGTTTGAGAACAGATCTGTGGTTTTTCTGTGTCTGCTGATGTGCAGCATGTGATCCATTATGACAGAAGTTTTTCTGTACAAGGCAATGGGCAACTGCTGAATTTCTGTTATAGGTTGGTGCTGAGTCATTGCCTTTTTTGTCAGGGAAAGTATTATTTGTGGTTAACAATGTTGTGCTACAGGTGAGACAGAAAGAGGTTAGGTTATACATTCTGGAGAATTCCTATAGGATGTTCACATCAACCAATGTCACCTCCCTGACAAAAAAAGTGGATTGTTGAATAAACAAGTATTTGTAATAAGAAGGTGGCACATGCTGATCTTACCCAACATCTCATATTTATTCATCAGGCTTTTCTAGGAAGATGCATTACTGTCACAACAATGGTGTAAAATGCATTGTGTTGTGAGAGTGTGAAGGTGTTGAATAGGTTGCCTGTTTTTTTTCTCTATTGTGTAAGAATACCATATTTGTGTATGCAGAGTGTTTTTAATGATTCTCACCAAAATATTCAAATCTAAATAAATCAAACAGAATTTTAATCCACTGCTTGTCGGACCAGTTGGCAGAGTGGTGACCAGATTCGTGCTGTTGCCTCACAGTAAGAAGGTCCTGGGTTTTATCCCCAGGTCAGTTACAGGTGCCTACAGGAGTTTGTAAGCTCTCCCCATGTTCGTGTGAATTTCCTCTGGGTGTTCCTGTTTCCTCCCACTGGTTTTGTGGTCTGGGTGTATTGGTTAAATTGCCTGTGTGAACGGTTGTCTGTCTTTGTGTTGCCCTGTGATGGTTTGGCCTCGTGTTCATGGTGTACCCAGTCTTGGCCCAAAGTCACCTGGGATTGTCTCAAGCTTCCCCATGACCCCGAAATGAAGAAGTGGTTTGAAAAATGGATGGATGTATGAACCAAACATTTCTTAGTTTATTTTTAAATGCTTTCCTTTAGGAAAAAACAATAGAAACATATATATTGTGCACCATTTTTATTGTCTGTATTCATCTACTGTGTAAATATTATTTAAATTATTCGAAATAATAACAAAGGACTCCTATCAAATATCAATAATGTACCAGAAGCTGTTTAAGCTTGGAAAAAAAGGCTTAATGTTGTTTTATGGCCTATATGCCATGACTTTGCACTTCCTGTCATATGGGTATATTCAAATAAACAGATCAATATGAATTGTGAAATTATGAACGATTATTGCAGAATCCGAGATTATCAGCCCCTCTTCTGTGTGTCCAGGTGAGGTGTTCTCTTCAGCCCCAGGGAAGCTGACCCTGCCTGAGGCTGCTGCACACTGCACATCACTGGACAGCCAGCTGGCCACTGTGGGCCAGCTGTACTTGGCCTGGAGGTCAGGCCTAGATCACTGTGAGGCAGGCTGGCTGGCAGATGGGTCTGTGAGATTCCCAGTCATCAGATCACGACCTGAGTGTGGGAGTAGAAGTCCAGGGGTCCACACTGTCACCCCCTCTGAGCATAGCAATGGGACCACTCTGTTTGGTGCATACTGCTATAGAGGTATGTACAAAAAGGTGTACCAGTGTTGCACTTTGAACAAAAATCTTATTTATAAGTGAGGCTTAAGATCAAAGACTTAAGATATTGTGTAATAGCTGATATTGTTCAAATATCAATCATGAAATATTTCTCCCCAGCCTTAAAGCATAAGTTCAGAGTAAAATCAGCTTTATACAGTTATAGCTTCCCCTTAATTCTAAAAAATATCTCCAGCATTTTCAGCATAATTGCCTACTGTATTGATTAAAGTACATTAGCAGCCACCTATTGTTTCCAACTATAAATATAGTGTCATATCTCACATTTGTCTTACTTTGTTTATTTGGGTGGGTTTATGCACCAAAACAGTCATTATTCATCTTTAATTGATCATTTCAAACCTTTATCCCTTTAAACAGGCTGTTTTGGTTACTGTCCTGTGAATAGTGATTTATGTAAATGATCACTGTTCTGATTGGCTGCCCGGTACTGTGCCTTGTTCTAAAAGTACTAACTTAAATTGGAATGTGCGGGGTTACTGTAGACCTGCGAACATGTGTAAATGCATGTGACATCATGAAACAAAAAATCTAAAATAGTCTATAATTACTGCTGAGTGTCCATGAATGGAATATGAAGAGTGTATTGCTAACATTTTACATACCATGTGAATGATAAAAATTTGTTTTTGAAAGGTCAGCCATATATAGCAGCACAGATGCAGAGGATAGAAATTAGCATGAAAAACTTTATTTAAAATCTGGAAAATGAGAAATCAAGGTTTTAGAAGAGTGATACTACTTTCACTGATGAAATGTACTTTAGTGCAATTTTAAAGACAACATTGTGTTATAAAGCGCCAGAAAACACATGAGCTTGCCCATTTAAAATGACTTGGTTAGTTTACTTTAAATTACTTGGTTTACTGTGTACTCATAGTTCTTGTGTTTAAACTAAACAAACTTAACCTCAGACATCAAACTCGTCTTGGCTGGTTTACTACATTTGCAGTCAAGTGACTGATTATTGTGAGATGATTATTATTAGTTTTAGTTAATTTTTTTATTTTAATATTAATTTTTCACAAATATCAGTTTATGATAAGCTGTGTCGTAGGCAACCATCAGATACTGTTGGTATAAATGGCATTCTGCCTTTTTGCGTGAGATTTCTGGGGGGACATCACTTTGGGAGTGTGTCCGAGTAAATAAAATGGAAAAGGACTCTTGGGTACATGTGAATCCCTTCTAAAACAGCTTCACTTGACAAATTGCCAGCCAAGAAACCACATGGGGTTTTCACCAACATTATGAAGTCCCTCCTGAGACCATTGAAGTATATAATGGAGTACACATCAGCCAGCCCAGAGGAGAATACCGACGCTGCCTCCAGCACACACAATCCCGGTGGTAAAATATCTTTTTAAAAACTATTTATTTACTTTTCTCCAGGATGCTTCATAGCCAGTTCCCATTAAAGTGGGCCTGTTCCCAGAGGCCTCCTGCATTGTGCATGCCTAGATAGTACCTGAATACATCTACACTTTTGGGGGGAAATTGTGGTTCTTAGTGAACTACTGTTGGGGTAAGGTCCAAACATATGTCCATAAGAAATGTTACCAAAGGGACTGTTAATGTGAAACTACAACATATAAGGTGTAATTATATGTACAATAATATCAGATGTCTATGCTTAAGGTAGAGCAGCCAAAAATGTTCTTCTGCACCATGTTAACCACTAACATAACATGACAAATCCCATAGTGGTGCCAGGGGATAGAACATTACAGTTTTAATTACTTCAATGAATGGCTGACATTGAAGACCTAGATCTAATAGTCTCTGTTTATCACTGGCGACAAGGGATAATACATCTCATAGAATTTCAGAGTTCATCATGTCTGTTGAAGTTTCACATTGTCACATCATTTTTGAAGTGGGTAAAGTAAATACTTGGGGATTTTAGATATTTGGTCTTTGCATTTCTTATAAGATTGTATGTAATAAACCACTCTCATTCAGATGTTTGCCATCACACCCATCATACTAATTCCATCAGCTTGATTCGGGGCAAAGAGAATCCAAGTAAGTGCTACCTTGAGTGTCTCCAAAAATGCAAAGACTGCATTCCCACAGGATGCAATGGAACATTGACCAACATGTTATTTAGAGCGGAATTGTTGCTTCATTTTATGGTAGGTAAAATTTACAGTAATCTTCTCTGAATGTCTGTTAAACTATCTGGTTCTGAAATACAGATGCTTTAATAATAAACACAATTATTTTTTTCATAATTTTTATTGGCTATTTATGTTTGTTCACACCTAATGATTCAGAGAGCAGACTGAATAGGCTTAACCCTGTTTTTTTCTTGTGAACTCACATTGACAGCATTATGGATGCTCTGTCAATGTAACCTGCAATCATCTAATCAATTACAGCTGCAGTCTGAACAACTGTCTAAAGGTTAATGTTCACCTAACATGGGTGATCACTAAAAATGTTAAATTAATTTAAAAGAAATGTATTATATATTTAGTTCAAAAAGTCACCCCAATAAATATTTTTATATACACTCAAAGGAAGATAAAGGAATTAGTATTTGAACACATGTCCAACAAATAGTCATATTGTAAAAAATGATCTTATTATCTGTTGACCTGTACCTAATGTTTGGAGAGTTTACTGTATAGTGCACTTACTAGTTTTTCTGTATTTGAAGGGTTTTGTTCCAAAATTAGTTACATTCTTGGATTTTGTATTAAATACAGAGTGGGTTTGGACCTGAAAATACCAGTGCTTTGTTATGATTAGTACCTCCTTTATTAATAGAAATAAATAGCACTTTATACATTAACAATTCTTTTTTCATACCCATTTATATCCAAAAATACAAATGCATTTAAACCATTTTGGAATTAAACTCTTCATTCATTGTATGTATTGATGCTTCACTCTTAAAGATAATTGCTGCTTAAAGGGATGAATTGGTTCCAGGAAAATTTTTACATTTTATTGAACCATAACATTATGTAGAAGTTCTTTAAGTTTTAACTGAGTTCTTCACACTCAGGCATCACACTTAAAAAAGTAGTTCTTTACTATTTTTACTGATAATGTTTTTTGGGAACCAATGGTGCCTCAGGCATAGCATCACTCCTCTTTTGGCACCTTTGTGTTTAGGAGTGTTGTACTCTCATCACCATTCTATTATTTACTATTGTTTTGTGTTAAATGTAGCATCATGGTTCCAGAAATACTATGTTTTGTTCCCTGGGAATGATGAGAAGATATGCCAACAGTTTTTGACACAAAACTTCCTTGCATTCCAGAAACGCAAAGTCCCAGATCTTCTGAGCAACCTAGCCTCCAACCATCTAACTGGACTGGTCAGGTGGATCTGGACAAAGATCCTTCCATTGCAGCTGAATTCCCTGAGTCAGCTGATGAATACGTTACAGTTCACCTCAGAGTTGGGGACACTTCTCTGGACTGGAGTGGTCAGGTGGACTCACTTCAGGACAGCCAGCAGGATGTGTCTTTACCAGGGTCCGGCGTGACACCAGACACTCAGGGGGGATCTGCAAAGGAGGAAGACGAGGAAGACGAAGGTCTTTCTGGTCAACCAATCACCATGACCACTCCCTCTTCCACACCCACAACCATGCCGGGATACACACCCACCACTGCACAGAAAAAGGAGAGGAGCACTGTCAAGAACATCATGAGCTCACTGTGGAAACCCTGGAATTATCTGACAGGAAGTGAAGTGAAGGAGCAAGGGATCACCCAGAGTCCAGTTACCACAGTGACCTCTGGGACGAATCCAACAGTTTCCGAGATCTCTTCAGTTACAGAGTCTACAGCTTCACCTCCATCAGGTAACTTGATAAGCCAAGCATATAAAGGTTATTATTATGGCAAAAATAAAACATTACAATACTTCAAAACATCACATATCATTCCATAATATGTATTATGATGCTCTTTTGAGGTTTGTGAAGAAGTGAGGGGGTTCTGATAAATGTGTGATCAACTGAAATAAAATAACAATAGTTTCATAACCCCATTAGATTATTTTTTGGTGATATAGTCACTGTTTATAGAATCACTAGAACAGTTGTGGTGACCACACTGCTCTGAGAACAGCAGTTCTCTAGCTTTGCCATCACAAAGGTGAATTTTGGAATTGTAGTATGGAGCCCTTGTGCACAGACAAGAAACTTATGCAGCAATGGGATCTGTCTCACTTTTTTGATGCTGGGTAACAAATAACTAGGAGAAAGAAAATACCATCAGTTCCAACACCATGATAACTGACCTTAACAACCCACCTAAGACCTTCATGTAATACTGTATATTACATTTATTACATTTACTGTTTTAGGGATAGCAAACTAACAACAGCTTACTCTATCTACTATGGACAAATCTGAGGTATAATGGAAGTGATTTGCGTTATCACTCCCACAACAAACTAGTTTTCTTTTACATTTGATTGTGGTGTCTCACTTGCATCATGTTTTGACCACAAAGAACTGTGCTAAAACTCACTAAATACCACCTAACTGGTTTATTTTTCTTCTGTAACTTCTTTGTTTTATGAGGGGGATTAGCATTAGGAATTAGCATTAGCATAGGAGTGTGAACAAATACTGCCACAGGTCATTTATATTGAAATTTCACAGCTATCTTCAATACCGGTATGACACCTGTAGTCTGGTGTCTGCTTGTGTCAATGCAAGTCATAACAGCTTCATGACATGCTCATATCATGTGCTTGTTTTCCTGGAAGGCTTTGTTTGAAGTGTTTTACTGTGTCAGCTCATCTGTGCTGGTTTCATTTATTTTTATGGAGTTGTTTGAAAAGTTAATTAGTCCAATATTAGTCTGTCTAGTTCAATAATTCTCAGTTTATTCAGTGTGCATATTAACAAATCTCCATATTGTCCCATCAAGCATAAAGCTGGCATTTTGAGAAACATATAAATTGAATTGAATTGAACGATTTACATGGTGCAATTTCCTTTTGATCAGAGTATGAAAACATTTACCTCTCTTAAGCCAACTGAAATTTCAATCAGTTTGGGCCTCACTGGAGCTTTTGATGATTGGGCTTTTATGCTAATTATACGTAGTACTCGGATACTTTTTGTTTGATACATTCAATTTGCTTGAAAAACCATATACAGTAATATGTGTAATGTATTATAACTGACAGATTGTCGTATTTCTCACCACTCCAAATTAAATGTCCATATAACTGAAGTTTTTAATATGTCCTAGACTCTTCTTAGGTTGTATTTTCCAATAAATGACACTCTCACTTAAGGCCCTGAAGAACCTATTCATGTAAATCCCTATTCTATTGGCCGATTTCTGTAAGCACATCCAATTCCAGGACTCTGACTTTGCTCTCTATACTGGTTCTTCTCCTTACTGTCTTTCTTTTTCTCTCTTTGTCTATCTTTTCTTCATGCAGCCTTTATGGCCACTTTCAAAGGGCTGCTCTTGAAGAGGGATTTCTTTAGTTCTTTCGTCTGTCCCTGCGCCTTTGTTTTGCATTCTGAATGAGGAATGAAGTTGACATGGAGTGGCTGTCATCTTTTATGTGTATGTTGTGCAGGCAAGAACAGCATTAAAATAGAGGAAGGTGTGGAGGTTCAGTCAAGTGCTGGGATACAGGATCATGGAGGCTGGTGCTCCAAGGTTTGGAGTGTGTAAGCAAGTATAAGCCTGTAAATGTGGCCAGCAGACAGAACCGTGAGAACAAAGCAGAACAGCATTTGAAGACGTTCTATCATATTGTGTCAAATGATATTGAAAATACTTTACTACACCACATGTCAGAGTAATGGCAGAAAAAATATTCTGTGCAAGCTAGCTTTGTATTTATAACTAGTTTACATGAACAATATATACAGACTGTCTGATAATGCAACTGAAGTAGGAGGCCTGTTCCTCTCAAACCTGGCATGTGCTGTTTCATGTGGATTGTAGTACAGTATCAAAAGACAACTCTCAAATTTCTTCATTTTCAACTACAAATCTAGAAGAAGTTAACTTGTTAAACATATTAAACATGGTTAATTATATTTTAAAGACAAAATTCACATGCTCATCTAACTAGGAACCCTGTCTTTTTCAGTCAAATATACCTTATTACCATATATGAAACAAAATTATCATTCTAATTATTGGTTCAGGTTGATGTTAAGATTTTACTGTCTATTGCCATCAAAGCCAATCAGCATAAACTTGCATTTGGGACATATTTATGTAAAAATTTGTAATTTCATATTTTCTCATGACTACGCCTCTGCAGTTTTCAAATTACGGCAACTGCCAATTGTGATATGTCAACTAGCAAACTGGCATCACAGTGAGTGATGGGGAAGGGCATCCATCCCACCCAGTAGCTCCCAGACAAGGACTGAAATGTAATTTTTTATATGATAAGGTTTTTCACAAAGGTAGAATTTGATGATAACTATCAGTTAGGTCCTCAGATCTATCCTGTGTTTTTTAAATGTCATTTTTGTGGTTTGTAGTTATTTGAGCAATTTTGAGATAGCACAACTCATTCTTTTCCAATGACAGGTAATTTTCTGAGTAATCTGAGCGACCAATATTTGTCTTCATACTTGATTCTGATGCAATGGAAATGAGGTCTGTGAGTGTCCCAAATGTCAGGTGTGTTCTTATATTTCCAATGTGACTATGTACTATGTGTTTTGTGTGGCACTATATCAATTTCAATAGTAACAGGGTTCTTTAGAAAAAATTCTGGAGCAACGTAAGTAGTGGTCACATACTGATTCAAACCTATATGGGCTCCTAATGTTTTCTGTTACCTAATTATCCCAACTGTGCTAAATCTTGCAATATTATTTAAATGTAAATAATTAATTGCAATGTTTTACAATTATATAACTAATTATAGTGATTAGGTAATTAGTTATTAGTAATAAGTAATTAGGTTATATAACTAATTACATTTGCATTTATGTTTTTCAGAGTTTTGTGTTTGTTTTGAGAATTAGACAACGAGCTCCACTTCATTTTTGCCTTTGTTAGTGTCTATTATTGCTGTCTGGTGGTGTTTTTTATTTAAGTTGTTAAATGAGCTACAGTGGAGGAAATAATTATTTGACCCTTCGCTGATTTTGTAAGTTTGCCCAAAGACAAAGAAATGAACAGTCTATAATTTTAATGGTATATTTATTTTATCAATGAGAGATAGAATATAAAAAAAAAATCCAGAAAATTACATTATATAAAATGTATGAATTGATTTGCATTTTACTAAGTGAAATATATATTTGATCGCCTAGCATAACAACGATTGGTGGCAAATCCCTTGTTGGCAAGCACAGAGATCAAATGTTTCTTGTCGTTGATGATCAGGTTTGCGGACAAAGCAGGAAGAATTTTGTTCCATTCCTCTTTACAGATCAGCTCTAAATCATGAAGGTTTTGAGGCTGTTGCTTGGGAACTCGAAGCTTCAGCTACCTCCACAGGTTTCCTATGGGATTAAGGTCTTGAAACTGGCTTGTCCATTCCATGACCTTAATGCGCTTCTTCTTGAGCCACTCCTTTTTGCCTTGGCTGTATGCTTTGGGTCTTTGTCATGCAGGAAGACCTATCCACCACCCATTTTTAGTGACAGTGTGTTGAGCTGAGGCCAAAGCTTGATTGGTCTCATCTTACTACAGTACCTTCTCCCAAGCACTCTCTGAATCATTCAGGTATTCATTGGCAACATTGGCCTTAAGATCATTGCCAAGCTCAAGCGTAGAGCCCCAGACTGAGGTCGCTTGATAGTCATTTTGTGTTTCTTCCATTTTTAAACAATTGTACCAACAGCTGTCTCCTGCTTATCCAGTTTTTTTGCTCATGGTTTTGCAGTCCATTCAAGCCTTGTGCAGGGCTACAATCTTGACCCTGACATCTTTGGACAGCTCTTTGGTCTTGCCCATGGTGGAGAGTTTGAAGTCTGATTGATTGAGTGAATCTGTGGACAGGCGTCTTTTATACAAAGGACTAGTTGAGACAGGTGTCTTTAATGTAGGTGATGAGTTGAAATTAGGAGTATCTAACCACTCTGTGGGAGCCAGAGTTCTTAATATTTGGTAGGGGATTAAAAACTTATGTCACTCAATGAAATGAAAAATAAATATATTTTATATAATGTGATTTTTTGGATTTTATTTTTAATATTCTATCTCTTACTGTTAAAATAAACCTACCATTAAAATTATAGACTGTTCATTTCTTTGCCAGTGGGCAAACTTACAAAATCAGCAAGGAATCAAATAATTATTTCCTCTGCTGTATATAAAAATAAAATGTCCTGGCCTTTAATAATGTAGGCAAAAACAATGTAACTAAGGATGTATTCACTGTTACAAGTATTTCTCTGTTGTAACTCAGTTACTGAAGTTTGAGCTGTAAAGGTGCATACTTCACCAACAGTTATTTTGTCATTTGGCATATTTAATTTCAAAATAATATTATTATAACATTTTTGCAGTTTATACATGGCAGTTGTCAGAAGCTCTGTTAGCATTAGCACACAAGATGGCTATTGTTGATTTTGTGTCGCTCAGCACAACAAGTTGAAGTACAAACAGAGTCGCAGGTGAAAGATTGCCTGTCTGTGATGGAGGGTTTTTTGGGAGGGAAGGGTTTGCTGGATAAATCTGAGCTTGTGCCCCAGGGAGAGCTACAAGAGGTGGTGCACTGGACCCAGGACAGCCTGGCCAACTGTAATAGATGTTGTCCTGTCAGCACTGCTGCGTCAAATTATACCCAAAGCATGTGCTCCCTGTTCTGGAGCAGACTGGCCAAAGCCTGTGCTTACATCTAACCTGCTCCATTTCATTCAGATCCAGGCCACAGGCCCTATAAGAAACAGCCTGAACTCTTGCTGTGCACTGTAAATAATGATGTTCAGTCCTAGATGTTAGGACTTTGCCCCTGGGATCTAGAGGTTACATGTTCAAGGCCCAACCCAGGCACTGCTGAGGTAACCTTGAGTACCTCGCTGCTCCGTGTGTGTACATGTGATGGGTTAAATGCAGAGGTCACATTTCAATGTGGTGCACTTTATGTGAGGGTGTGTTCACAATGGCAAATAGTCACTTTTACTTCACTAATAAAAGATTTACATAAAATATTGAATGGAACTTTTTGCATGTGTTCTGTAATAGGAATAATACATATTCCTTATGAATAATGCAATGCAATGCAAGACAATTTGGAAAGACAACTGCATTACAGATTTGTTCAGAATTTAGTCACGTCTACCTGCTACAAACGACTCCCCCGGTCACACACTGCTACCAACACTGGGTACATAAAATCAATTTGCTTCATATTACAACTTCACCTCTCATTTAAAACTGTCACTAACAATAAGTATAAGACACAACAGCTAATAACAGAATGATGGAAAAGTAGAAGGGCCATCTGCCCCACCCACCAAGGATGGCTGTTCAGCTCTGACTCTACATTGGATCACTGAAAATCAAAATATTTTATTTACACCTTATTTTTTAATATTGCCGCCAAAAGCTCAAATCTCCAATTCAATGGTAGGTTATGTGATAAGTGGAAAAACAATTTTTGCAAAAATGGCAAAGGAAGGTTGGTGCAAGAGTTTTTTAGCAAACTTACGTTTCTATTAACTGGAGCCTGAAGTGTGTATGCAACAATATCAATCAAAAAAGTAAGAAATCAAAATTAAGCTTTAAATACGCTGAAGAATAAAAAGGCCCATGCAAGCTCAAAACAGTTTGGGTGGTGGTTTTTCTGAGTATTTTTATTTGAATCATTTATTTCATTCACTGGCCTGGAAGTCCCCCAAGAGATGGAAAAAGTAGGCAAGCACTACGAAGAGTTCGAAGAAATGTTCTTGTGAGCATTGTCAAACAGTCAGAACAATCACGTTCATTATTTTGAATACTCAATTGTAATTGTGTCTCTCTTTTTTCATTGAAAAAGTTTAATTAAATCTGTTTCATTAGAGTGCATTTATTATTTGGATTAACTTCATAACATTAGTCTACTGGATGAGAGAGCTACAGTTGCAGATTCTGCCATAGCTAGTTAAAGTTTATGAGTAGCTGAGCTTCAGTCTGCATTTCTATGTATGATCTTAAATATCACACTAGGAAAATTAATTACATTGTGGTTTATGCATAATAACATCTTCACACTTGTTTAATGAATTCTTATTTGTGCATCACTTTAATATACTATAAAGTCCATGAGATTTAAATTCGGATCTGATCATATGTGCATGTTTTTTCAGTTTTCTTTTCTTAAGCCTACTAAGACTTGTTTACAGTGTGACCGGTCTTCCCCTGGACTGCGCTATGTAGTCTGAGCCTCAGCGTTGGCTGGACTGTTTAAAATGCTGAAACTTCAGGATGCTAATTCGGTCGATCGGTTACAGCGCCATTGCTGAGTCCAGTGTGGAGGACAGTGAACTTTCCAGAAGTTCACATTCAGTTTGGATTCACTCTTCCCTTCCACTTTCCAATTTCATTAGTAAACATCCCCAAGCTGGTGCAAACCCGACTGAGATCATCAATGTTTAACAGCGGATGGAAAGTTAGCCTTGTTGTCTACATTATTAAAGTCCATTTGCTGGTGATGGAGGGATTCAGGTGCTCTCTCAGAGCTCCAGGGACTTTCAGCCTCATTGGCATGTAAACCTGAGCTCGAAAAACAAAGAGGAGAAGGCACTGTCAAAGAACACATCTAATTATCTTTAGTACAGCGCATCTCTGAATTTGCAAGTTGCAATCAAATGCCAACATTCTTCAGAGAGGTGTATTTGGTTAAAAAAGAACATTCACACAGAAGATTAATCTGTTACTTTAAAGTACTCATTTTAATTTAAGGAAGCACAGTGAATCATCAATTAGTGCCCTTGTTAAGATATTGACCTGCCACTGAATTGATAGCAATTAGATTTAATTAGCCTGAGTCTGCAACACAAGTCCGCTCACAAAAGAGAAATTTCTGCTCTGTCTGTTGGCAAGGATGTCTTTCTCCTCATGTAATGCATGTTTAATTTATAAACTTGCTAATTGAAGACACAGCGGTACAATGATTAGTCCTAAATGAGAGTAATAATAGAATGATTCAAGTGGCTGGATTGCTTGAAGTTGTTTGCTAATGTGTCCCAATCATACAAAATCAGTGATTGTCTTCTAGGAATAATTACATAATAAATTTGCTCTCCACATATTCTTTTGACAAATTTCAGAATTGTATTCTTATAATATTAACACATAACGCAGGCCTAGTGGTTAGAACTTTGCCCTTGGGGTCAGAAGGTTGCAGGTTCAAGTCCCAGCCCAGGCACCACCCTTGCAGCAAGGTCCCGTCCCCACTTCACTTTTGATAGCTGCCCGCTGTGCACATGTGTTGGGTTAAATGCAGAGGTTACCTTTCGTTGTGGTGCACTGTGTGTGATGGTGTGTTCACAGTGACAAATTGTCTGTTTCACTAATATAAGATAGGGTAAGATAAAATAAATCAATTAGAAATATAAATAATAATGCTACAATAATATTCAAATTAAATAAAATAAATATGAATAATTAAAATCAAATCTAATTGTGACGATTTGCGTGAAGTGCTGTTGTTAAAATGCAGGTCCACAAGATGAGTGCAAAAACAAAGTCTTTTAATGAA
>JBBIGC010182401.1:0-14512 GCA_037576955.1 Lepidarchus adonis
TACATCTGGTGATGCTTCATCCTCTGCTTTGCGTTTACGTGGGAGCTGCGTCAAGAATTTGTCCATTTTATGCTAGCCGTGTCATCTAGTTTAGCCTACTGTATTTTCATTCATTAATTCTTCCCGCGCCCCGCCTGCAATTGCTCTGCGCCCCCCCCCCAGTTTGGGAACCACTGCTTTAGACCAATCTTGGCACGCTGAAATCCACTTACTCTTCCTGAAGAAAGCCTATACAGGCAGAACCATGCTCCACCTTAGTGATCGTAACTCTATGAGGCCAACCTGTACAAAAGGAACTGCTAGCATCTCTATAAACATAAATTATTTGTACTTTTATTTTTTATTTATTTATATTCTTTTCTCTGCTACTATCCAGTCTCGACTAGAGAATGATGGGTTCCCTTTCTGAGCCTTGGGTCCTCCCAGTGTTTCTTCTTACAGTTTAGGGAGTTTTTCCTTTCCTCTGTCTCCTTTGGCTTGTTCGTTAGGGGCTTGGACCCAGATTCTGTAAAGGTGCTTTGTAACAATGTCAGTTATAAAACAGCTTAGATCTAGATCTAGAGTCAGAACTTTTCTCAAACAGCAGGATGCTGAAAGACGGCTCCATGCATTTGTTTTTTTAAGGCTTGAGTACTGCAATGCTCCGTTCACTGGTTCACCAAAATACACCATCAACAGGCTACAGATTGTTCAGAACGCTACAGCCAGAGTGCTGACACGTACAAAAAAAGAGAACATATAACTCCTGTTTTAGCTTCTTTACTTGCTGTACTTGCTACCGGTCTCATTCAGAATAATTGTAAAATCCTCCTACTGGTTTTTAAAGCTCTAAATGGTTTAGCGCCTGCATACATTATAAACTGTCTGGTGGAATATACCCCAAATCGTACCTTAAGATCAGCAAATGCTGCTTTACCGAAGGTCCCTATAATGAACCAGAAAAGACTGGAGAAGCAGGCTTTAGTTTTTATGCACCAAAACTATGGAATTCCAGATTTTTTCAGCCACGTGTGTTAGTTTTGCCCTCTTGCGTCTGTCACGTCCTTGTCATGTGATCTTCCCCAAGTGATTCTCGTTTGTGTCTGACTATTTAAGTTCCTGTGTCCATGTTTTGTTGTGAGTCGTTAGTGTTCATGCTGTGTAACGTTACCTGTGATTTGTCTTTGTTCCTCATTGATCTGTTCATGTATATAGTTCCAAGGTTAATAAAACCTGTAAAATTTTCTAAACCCAAGTTTGCAATTACTTCTAACCACCCTGCAAACATTACAAAAACAACTCACCTAAATCCCAGAAGTAGCAACTATTGAGGAGATGTCGTAATTGGAAACTCGAAGGTTGTACCTGGGATCAAAGCTGGTGCTGAGAAGAGCGAGGGGAGCTGAGGTCCTCAGATCACTGGGTCTACTGCTTCAATGAGTCGTCAAGGGGCGGTGGAGAAAAGATCCAGAGTACGCTGATGGTGTTGGCAGTGAATGTGACCCCTGGCGGAAGGGCTAAAAATGCAGCTTGGTCTGGTAGGTGCGACAAGGTCCCAGAACAGCTTCCCCGCGCTGCCTCAGAGATCAGGCCCTGTTTCTCACTGGTATTCTGGAGGATCCAGAGTCTGGGACGGATGCCTCTTCAGCAGACGACACACAGGGGACTTCGAGAGGCAGAAGGCAGAAGGGGTGGAAGGGACGAAAGTCCAGAGTTTGGGCGCAGGAGCCTTCTGGGTAGATTGGGAATGGCAATGGAGCAAAACGGAACGAGCTACCACATCGGCTAGGGAACTAGCCCCCTAAGAGATGGAGCCAAGGGACAATTCGGTCATGTGTTCGATTCTGGCTCGGTTACTGCAAGAGACATTTACTGCATGCCCCTGCAGCCTATGGAGGAGGACAGCACGCTTCCTAGTCAACCAATGAGGGTCGAAGGCTCGCCTCTACAGCCAATGGAGGTCAACAGCCTGCCTCCTGGTCAGCCAATGGAGGTCGACAGCCCGTCTCCACGTCAGCCAATGAGAGACCAAGGCACACTTCCTTTGCAGTCCAAGAGCGTTGAAGGCATGCTATGTCTTCAGCCCGAGAAAGAGACAGTGAGCGACATAGGTTCGTTTTGTCCAGCAAGCAGCAATGTCTTGTGCCTGCTTTGTTCAGAACCGGTGAGTTCTGTCTCGTTGTGAGAGAGGGTGACTTCGCCTCCTCCAGGTCGAGAGAGGGCGACTTCTGCTCTGTCGTGTTGATAGTCAGTGACTTTGCCTGCTCCACCACATTGAGAGAGGGTTACTTCTGCTTTGCCATGTTAAGAGAGGGCAACTTCTGCTTCGCCACGTCGAGAGAGGGCGACTTCTGCTTCGCTGCATTGAGAGAGGGTGACTTCTACTCCACCACGTCAATGGAGGGCGTCTTCTTCTCCACAGCGTTGTTAGAGGTCATCTTCCATACTGTTGCGTCCAGAGATGGCCATCTCCACACCGTCATGTCCAGAGAAGAATATCTTCATGCCAATGCCATACAATACCATACTGGCAAGAACAGTGTTCACACCTCCACCTCCACACCCTGCGTCACCGAGGGTAAGCTCACCTCTGTCTGAAATGATGAGGGTATGCTCGTTGCTGCTTCTAGCCACTGTTCCAGCCACAGCCGGCAAACTGGTATATGAGTAGAGAGCAAATGCCTCGGGTAATACCGCAGATCCCCTGTGCACAGTCACAATTCATGCCTGGAACTCAGCTTAAGCACAAGCCTGTACTCCAGGCTGCATTTCGGCTGTTGCAAGTTGTTTCCCATGTCCAGTTTTCAGGGTCACAGATCTGGCCCAGAGAACCAAGGTTTTTCTACGTCCTTGGTTTAATTCGTGCATTTCCTTCCTTGTCTAGGTTTCAGTATGGTTTTGTCTTCGTTGTGTCTATCTTCTGTGTGTACCTTGTTTTTGTCCTTGCATTAGGTCGTAAAGTTTGCCTAGTCCTGTGGTCTCGGTTTTGCTTTGTTTTTTTTCCCTTGTCCTAAGCTCTTAGTCTTGTTCTGTCTCAAGACCTTAATGTGTTTTTCCATTTCCACCTATTTTTTTCTTGCTATTTTCCTCTTGGATTTGAACTTCTCTATATCTTCCTCTATTTTCTCTCTGTTACCTCCGTTTATGCTAAATGATAATTTCCTGGAAAATCTATAGTTCGTAATCCATACCACCAAAACATTTCTATCTGTACTATCTGAGCCATATTCATCTGCTGTGTTTCATCTTAACAGAATTTAAATCAGGTTCATGTTCTGTTTTGCATTTTGCATTTGAGCTGCCCATCCCTACACCCCCCTCTTTTCCTTTTTTTCTGATCTCTACTTTCCTCTTCTCTTTGGGAACTTCCTTTTTCTCTTTTTATGTAATCATCACCAAATGCCAGGTTGACTTCCACCTCAACCTAGGTCAAAAGGTAAGAATGTCCCAGCCATGCTAAAAAGGACTTGGCAGACAATCCAAGTAAAAATGTCCCGGTCGTGCTAAAGTGGTCAAGACAATTCTGGACACTGCTCTGTCTGCATGCTCTGTAAGACTGGACACTTTTCTGTAAGACTGAACACTGCTCTGTCTGCACACGCTGTAAGACTAGACACTGCTCTGTCTGCATGCTCTGCAAAACTGGACACTGCTTTGTCTGCATGCTCTGTAAGACTGGACACTGCTCTGTTTTCATGCTCTGTAAGACTGGACACTGCTCTGTCTGCTAGCTCCAGCTTGTGTGAGCAAATGTTATTTTCAGGGGTCTTGTTCTAAACGGTATAGCCACCTAAAGAGTGCAGTAGAATCCTGTAGCTGAGTCTTTATGCTTACTACCCAGAATGCTAGTCTGTGTTTTGGATTGGTACGTGCCCTGAGGCTGCTATAACACGCAAGCTTTCTTCATGAGTAAACCGTAAGCTTTCTTCACGAGTAGTGTGAAAAGAAGTGAAATGGAACACACAACATATTAACAGGGAAGATAAAGGTTAAATGGCAAAAGACATAAAAGGATACTGCAGCAGCAGTTATATCAGGCAGCGTCTTGTGCGAAAGTAGGCACTGCATCTATTGATGCAGGCCGCCATTTAAGGTATAACGAGTCAGCCACCTGTCTAGTGTTAAAAAGAGTAAACACAGTTGTTTGACAATAAAGGGCTTCAGCCAACCACTAACCATGAGTGAAAGAAAAGTTTTTTCTTTCAAAAATATAATTTATATTCTCTGAAAAATTGGTAAAAAATATAATAATTCTGTTATGGTATTTAAACTTATGAGCACATCTGTATATTAAATAAATGTGTTATATCTGGACTGGAATGTGTGCGTGTGCTTTATTATTAAAATAGCTCTAAATAGTAACATACAATATTTGTATGGATTGTTACAGAGCAATCACATTTATTCATTCAATAAAATACATAAATAAATAAAAATAAATGAATAATAACGACCATAATGTAAAGTCTGTCTAATATGTGCATGGTCTTGTGGAATGTCGTAGAGATACACTATGGGGGAGAAACAGGTTCCTTGAATGTGTGACTTGTGCTTGTAGAGTTGTGAATTCCAGATGCTGCTCAATTTACATAAAAGGGGGTTTTGTGGGTGGGAAGTAAGGAAGGGGGGGCTACTTCCTAGGTTCTTCTGAGTGTGTGTCGTTGAAAGTCAAAACTAAATAAGCACCAACGTGTGTAATGCAATGGGGTCTTTCCTCTGCCACCAGAGGGAGATATTGAACAATTTTCCTAGTGTTTTATGCTGTCATTAGTCATTAGTCAGCTGGCGTCAATTTTAAAGCTTTACAAATACCCTGACTGTTCAAACACTTGTAGACTAGAGCATGGCTACCCGACCGGAGCCCGATGGAACCTGATGGGTTGGACAGGGTTCAGACAAATATTTTGAGATTCGAGTCTGGTTCAGCATTGAAACTATCCACTGTTAATGCCATTCTCTTTTTACACAACTCCAGTATAATCTCGATGTTTGGATTTTGTAGATTTAAATAATTGTCAGTGTTTACAAAAATTTAATTTTCAATAGGCCATGACATGGCCCTCTTGTACCATGCCTTTCAACTGTGCAATCATTAAGAATGTCTTTTCTTTTAACAGTTGTTTAATAATGGCAGGATACGCCATAAGAGTGGTTGTTTTTGTTGTTGTTGCTGTTGGGTTTTTTTTGTTTTTTTTTTTACCTAAGAGAGTATCATTATAATCACTTATAATTATATTTTTCAGCTAAACCTTAAAATTCTGTTCGGGTCTGGTTCGGACAGAAACATATAAATGTATGTCACGTTCAGTCACTGCTCTGTCGGGTTCGGATTGGGTTCGGACAGAAATAAGAGGCCCAAACAGCACTGTATTGTGGACACTCAACACCCATGGGTTCCTCTAAGCAGCTGTGTAAGACTCTGAAAATTAAAATTATTGATGCCCACAATGCAGGAGAAGGCTGCAAGAAAATAGCTAAGCGTTGTCAGCTTGCAGTTTCCACAGTAAGAAGTGCAATTAAAAGATGGCAGTTCAGGGAATCAATGCAAAAGTTTGGGCACCCCTTTATAAATGACAGATTTTGGTGATTTTCTTATTTAAAAGATGTTAACACAGTCTCTCTATGACATGAAAAAATACACAATATTTTCAGCAAACATTGATGCATAGTGTAGGAGCCAAAATGCAGTGTTTTGGGTTTGTCACGTGGTGTCTGGGTTTTGGTGATGACGTATGGGATTTTGGGTCACATGACAGTGGGTGAAGTCGGTAACCCATTAAGAGGCATGCTCACCTGTATTCAGGAGGAGAGACGAGAGCGGGGAAGCCGTATTTTTTGTTGACCGCTTTACTACGCTTTGCTACCCTTTGGAACGTTTCGCCTTTGCTTTGCTATGTTGGATTATGCTGACAGAAACCACGTAGAGTGCACACTTTCCATACAGTGTAACCAAAGCCGCTGATTCATTAAACTACAAAATACTGCTCTGGACTCGGGGTGATTCATACAGCAAACAAGCCGGCAGCATGTCAGACAAGGTACAGGACTCTCAACTCTTCCTCTCAAGTGACAAAGTTTTGAAGTCGCTACATTTTGTGAAATTTCCCACTTGTGGGACAATAAAGGATTATCTTAGTGTACTGAAATACACTGAAACATTTCAAAATCGAACTGAAAGTTGGATTAAAGAAACTGAACAACACACTATTTCACAGGGACAAGAATCCATTGAAATTAATAAACCCATGTGCAGTGTGGAACAAACTGAAACAAATGAATCATTATCAAATGTTGTTGATGTAAATGAGGATGATATAAAACCAAGTGACAGTATTTCCAATGTTGGATCTTACAAAACTTCTCACACTGTGCGTTCTACAACTTCATCTGCACGCATAAAGCTGAAGCTGAGCTTGCAGCTTTAACTACAATTCAAAAACTATTGGAGGAAAAGCATGCAATGGAAGTGGAGGAAGAACAGCTGCGCAAAAGGAAAGAAAAATTGCACATGGATACTGAAATTGCTGAAAAAATGGCAAAATTAAACAAACTCAAAACATACAGCAACTCAAGTGGAAAAAGGTCATCAAAGGTTTCAGATGGAATGAATTCATATTTGAAAGGAAGAAAATCACAACAGCAACTCGATGTGAATGCTGAATAATTCCATCCATCAGCAATTGCAAAACAAACAATAAATAAGGATGAAAATCATTCAGTTAAACACGCTGTGATGGAGCACATGACCCACTCAAGCACAAACGTCCCACAATTTTCAGTGTTTAATGAGGAACCAGTCACTGTACAATCTGCTACTCAACAACTTACCTCAAATTCACTTACAAATGGATCGTATGTGGAAAGCAACAAAGACGTTCTTGGCATCATGATAAAGCAAAACGAAATAACAACTTTATTAATACATCAACAATGCCTCGCAGCACTACCAAAGCGAGAGATCCCAATGTTTGATGGTGATCCATTAAAGTACCACACGTTCATTAAGACTTTTGAGAATGGAGTTGAGAGAAACACTATGGACAACTCAGATCGTTTATACTTCCTGGAACAGCAAACCGAAGGTCATGCCAAGGAACTAGTCAGGAGTTGTCAATACATAAACCCAGAACGTGGATATTTGAGAGCTAAAACTTTATTAAAGGAGCAGTTTGGGAATGGGCAAAAGGTTGCCTTTTGTTACATGGACAAAGCCCTTTCCTGGCCTACAATTAAAGCTGATGATGTGAAGGCACTACAGGACTACAATTTATTCCTCAGAGGCTGTTGTAATGCAATGGAGGATGTGCAGTATCTCCATGACTTGGATATGCCTTCTACTATGCAAAACGTCATAAAAAAGCTACCAAATAGGCTCAGAGACCGATGGAGAAGGCAAGCTTGTGATCTGCAGGAACGTCAAAAAAGAAAGGGCAAAGTTCAGTGATATTGTGGATTTTATTGAAAAACAAGTCAAGGTTTTAACTGATCCAGTCTTCTGTGATTTACAAGATTCTCCTGAAACAATAAATAAAGTAACATATAAACCAAAGTTACAGCTTCAATCCAAAGGAGCCAGCTTTGCTACCAATGTTGGACATGTGGAACACAAACCTCACCCTGTAAAGAAGGACAAAAATTAGAACCTCAGGAATAAATACATGCACTTTCTGTGGAGCAGGGCATACACTGGCTATGTGTGCACAGATGGGAAGATTGGCACATGAGAAGAAAATTGAGTTTATAAAGGAAAATGGAATATGCTTTGGCTTTGGCACTGCCGCAAGAGGATTTCCTGTTCAAAGTGTAGCCTGAAACACCCCACTGTACTCAACAAGGAAAAGGATCCTGAGCAAACGGAGAGGGATGCAGAGGTGTGCGCCAACATGCTGGTGGCAAGTGGTCTTACAGGTGCTGGAGACCAAGATTGTAAGCTTCCTATTGTGCCTGTCCAAGTGAAATCTGAGAAAGGAAACAAAATAGTGAACATCTACGCTTTTCTGGACCAAGAGAGCACCGCAGTCTTTTGTACGGAGAGCCTGATGAGCAAACTCCATCTTACTGGAAGGAAAGGACACATCCTTCTGCGCAATATGGGCCAAGAGAAGGTTGTGAGCAGCAATACAATATTAGGACTGCAGGTGGCAGCACTGTACGGGGACAAGTTTCTTGAGTTGCCTAAAGTATACACACAGGAGTCCATTCCAGTGTATAAAGGAAATATTCCTACCAAAAAGGATATTAAAAAATTACCTCACCTGACACACATTCACCTACCTCAGATTGATGCAGAAATTGAGCTTTTGATAGGAACCAACGTGCCAAAAGCCCTGGAGCCGTTGGACGTGGTGTGTAGTGTGAATGGAGGACCATTTGCCACAAGGACAATGCTTGGATAGACCATGAATGGACCGCTTGGAGGCGGCAGTAAGGAGACTCTGAGCAGCGAAGGGCCACAATTAATAGTAAATAGGGTCTCTGAAGAACTTTGGCAACAACAGTTCAGGAATGACTTCCCCGAGAGTAGATTGGAGGAACAAGCGGCCATGTCAAGGGAGGATCAGCAGTTTCTTGAGTCAGTCAAAAACTCAGTAAAACATCTAAACAGCCATTACCAGATAAGCCTGCCATTAAAACAAAGTACCATCTGCATGCCGAATAACAGAAAACTTGCTGAGCAGCGTTAAACAAAAAACATCTTAAACAAATGCTGCAAAAAGAGGTCACATTCTATAACGAATATAACACTTTTATGAATGAGCTTCTGGTTAACTGCTATGCTGAGAAGGTACCTGAAGAGGAATTGGATCGTGCTGATGGAAAAGTTTGGTGCATCCCACACCACGGAGTTTACCATCCCATAAAGGCAAAAATCAGAGTTGTGTTTGACTGTGGAGCAAGTTACCAGGGTACATCGCTGAATGCTCAACTCCTTCAATGTCCTTATCTTACGAATTCCTTGATCGGAGTGGTGACTCGCTTCAAAAAAGAACCGGTGGTAATAATGGCTGACATTGAGTCCATGTTTCACCAAGTACGAGTAACCCCTGATGACACTGATCTGCTCAGGTTCCTCTGGTGGCAGGATGGAGAGCTGGAGAAACAGCCTGAGGAGTGCTGGATGAGAGTGCATTTATTTGGGGCTACATCATACCCCAGCTGTGTAAACTTTGCCCTCAGAAGGTGTGCAGAAGACTACGGGCATCATTATAGTCGTGAAGCAGTGGATAAGCTACAGCACTGTTTTTATGTTGATGATTGCCTTGTTTCTGTGGCCACAGATGAAAAAGCAATGTCACTGTATCGAGAACTAGTTTCTTTGTGCTTCAAAGGAGGATTTTCTCTCACTAAATTGATAAGTAATGAATCAAGTGTGTTAAGTACTATCCCTGAAAATCACAGAGCAAAATGCATGGAGCAGTTAGACTTGGAGTTGGATTCTCTGCCTGTGGAGAGAGTACTCGGAGTTGAATGGTCTATAAAGTCTGACTCGTTCATTAATGCATTTCGATGCTTTATAGCGAGGAGAGGTCAAGTTCGAGAGCTTTGCTCTGACAATGGTACCAACTTTATAGGAGCTGAACGAGAACTGAGAACTGCTATTGAGCAGTGGAACAGTAAGCAGATAGCGTATGTCATGCTGCAGAAAGGAATAAAATGGAGCTTTAATCCACCTGCTGGCTCCTATCATGGAGGATCATGGGAGCGGCTCATAAGATCTGTCTGCAAAGTGCTCAACTCCACCTTAAGAGTGCAAAATCTGCATGAAGATGGTTTGCATACAGTGCTTTGTGAAGCAGAGGCCATAATCAACAGCCGGCCAATCACGAAAGCCTCTATGGATGTAAATGATTTGGAAGCACTGACTCCTAACCATCTACTATTGTTGAAAAGATCCCCATGTATGCCACCAGGAGTGTTTCAGTCAACAGATGTATATGCAAATAGGAGATGGAAACAGGTTCAATATATGTCTGATTTGTTCTGGAAAAGATGGGTGAAAGAATATCTACCCCAGCTGCAGGAACACCAGAGATGGACAGGAGCCAAGAAGAATCTTAAAGTTGGAGACCTTGTCCTTATCGTGGACAGTACAGCACCACGAAACTCATGGCTAATGGGACCAGTGATTCAAACTTTACCGGACTGGAAAGAATTTGTCTGTCAGGTGCGGATAAAAACACGAACTAGCTGCCTGAATTGGCCTATTACGAAGGTCTGCCTGCTGCAGGAGTTAAAGGCTGGTTAAACTGTCCTCAGTAGAGACTTTGGTATTTGGACTGTTTTTTCTCGTGTCTTTCTCAGGACTTGTGAATTACTTTTGATTTTTCTTGTGTCTTTCTCTGGACTTGTGGATTACTTTTGATTTCTCTTGTGACTATTTTTTGTGTACACAATTTGACTCTGTATTTATTGACATTTCGTATTATGACTCATGACATTGCGTGAAGACGGAGAATTCCAGTGTGGATTATTATTGTTATTGCTGGACACTAAGTTGCAAGCTTGAAAATGTTATTGTTTATTATTGCTGCTGTATTTGTTTCCTATTTGTTGAAATGAATGTTGTAATTATTGAGTAATAATTAAGGGGCTGGTATGTAGGCGTTAAAATGCAGTGTTTCGGGTTTGTCATGTGGTGTCTGGGTTTTGGTGATGACGTATGGGATTTTGGTTCACATGACAGTGGTTGAAGTCGGTAACCCATTAAGAGGCATGCTCACCTGTATTCAGGAGGAGAGACGAGAGCAGGGTATTTTTTGTTGACCGCTTTAATACGCTTTGCTTTGCTACCCTTTGGAACGTTTCGCCTTTGCTTTGCTTTGCTATGTTGGATTATGCTGACAGAAACCACGTAGAGTGCACGCTTTCCATACAGTGTAGCCAAAGCCGCTGATTCATTAAACTACAAAATACAGCTCTGGTATCATGGTGATTCATGCAGCAAACAAGATGGCAGCGCGTCAGACAAGGTACAGGACTCTCAACTCTTCCTCTCAAGCGACAAAGTTTTGAAGTCGCTACACATAGTTTTATGCCATTAATATTAAATTATAAATAAACAAAAAATAAAAAGTCAAAACATTATTATGGCACTCCTTATTTTTATCATCATTGGTTTGCACGTTTATTTTTAAGTATTAAGGGAAATTATTCAGAAAATTAAAGAAATGCCTCACTCTGCAAAGACCATCAAGTACATCACATATAAAAATGGCAACAAACATCACCAGTAAGTCTTAATTTATGTCTACTTTTTAAAAACTACTAAAGCTTCAACTATGTTTATATATCACCTCATTTCGTGTTTTCCATGTAATAGTCTCGTTGTGTACAGGTGCCTTATATTGGGGCCAATACCAAAAGACAGCCTTTCTCAATGTGGCATTTATTTCAACATGCTGTAGGTATAAAAAGCTGGTATTGTCAGTAAGTCATTCCAAGTTCATTATTCAAACAGCCATGAACACACAACGTCACTTAACAGACAAGCAGTGTCACCAGGCCATGGCGTGCCAGGTCGGTGGCAGGCAGTCAGATGTTGCTTGTGAACTTGGTGTTTCTCAAAGTGTCATCAGCAGACTTGCATCAAGACTCAGAACTACTGGCAGAGTTCATGACAGACCCAGGAGTGAAGCCCCATGAGTGACAGACCACAACGATGACCAGTACCTAAGGACCTATGCACTCAGACATCGTTATGCAACTGCCACACAGCTGCAGACCCGTTTACGAGATGTGAGGGGAACTAGGGTTTCCAGACAAACCATTCGCAACCGACATCACTTTGGCTTGAATGCCAGACGACTGCAGGTGACTCTACTGACACCAAGACACCGCCATGAACATTTGCAGTAGGCACAAGACCATGTGACCTGGTCAATGCAGCAGTGGTCTACCGTCCTGTTCACTGATGAGTGTCAGCTCAGTGTTGCTGGAGAAGGTGAGTTGAGCAATACACTGAGGTCAACAAGATCCCCAGGGTTTGCTTTGGTGGTGGTGATGTAACAGATGTAGCAGGCATCACCAGTCATCGCAAAACAGATTTGGTTATTGTACATGGCTCAGTCACTGCACGTTCTTACCTCAGAGACATCATCCCCCAATTCCTCCAGCACACCCAGAACTTTCTGTTCATGGATGATGATGCTCCACTACATCGTGGCAGAATTGTCACAGCTCGACTTCAGGAAGTTGGAGTGCCTCATATGGTGTGGTCATCAATGTCCCCTGACCTGAACCCCATAGAGCATATCTGGGACCAGTTGAAGCAGAGACTGCATGATCGTACCTCACCCCCACGTGACCTGGCAGAACTGTGTGTAGCACTTGTGGAAGAGCTGAGCGCATTGCCTCTGAACAACATCATGAGGAGCATGAGACATCGCTGTCAAGCTGTCATTGCAGCAAATGATGGAAACACCCGCTACTGACATTGTCAATCTTGTTATTTGTGGCTATCCCTGTTATTGTCTAAATATTTGGGGTAATAAATATTAAACTTTTGAAAATGATGTTTCTTCTTATACATTATTAGTAATATCAAACAAAAAATCATTAAAACAAAAAACTTTAAAGCAAATAGCACTCATGTAAATAACAATATCCCTAACTTATTGTGAGTAGTGTATATTAAAGTGGTCCATGGTTTATTTTATTTTACACAAATACTGGAAGATGTGCATTGTTCAGTGTTTAATTTATTTTAAAGTAGAACTGCACATGCACACTGCACTTCTGTTTGTTACATTCAGTTGTTGTAACAGGTAAAATCAAAAGAAGATTTAAACTTTTAGAAATTTATAAGCTATGTTAGTTTTGTGGCTTTCATACTATCTATGTTTAGTTGAAGTTTCGACAAAATGGCTCTTTTGGTAGTAAAGGTTGCCAACCTCTGAGCTACTGTAGGTGTAAGATGTACAGTATAGCCAATATGGTTTACACTTATGGAGTCTTTTTCTGAACTTTGATTTCAGTGCAAGCATGTCATAAACTGCTCCCAGAGGTATGTTGACCTTTGAATGTTAAATGACAAAGCAGACATTTTCAGAGTTGCTTGGTGAAGATTCTTGTAGGTACAGTGTTTGGTTCTATTAATCTTCAGGACTGCTCAGAATGCTGATGAGAATTAACGGCACATTATTTTGAAGGTTTAAAAGCTCAATTTCCATTTCTACAGTATCAACAAATTGAAATTTCACTTATGTCCACATCCAAGAAGGGGTTGGCCATAAGCATCACACAAGCTTCAAGTTCCTCAAAGTCACTCAATCTGTTTACAAACTTCTGCCCAAGCCCTGACAACTGGCCACAATACTTAGAAACATTTAACCCTTTTTTGAAGTGGGGTGGATTTGGTCAATTTCCACCTAGTTGGTATAGTTGTATTAAAAGCTTAATGACTTCAGAGCAGAATGTCTTAGAAACATCATTTCAATAGTAAATTGATCAGAGCACATATACCATTAAGAAATTAAGCTTAATTTAGACATTTTGAGCTTTTCCATATTTTACCCTGGGTTTAATAAAACATTTTTTATTACTTTATTTTTGAATAATTCCAAAACCCCAATGTACCTCTGTGTACTTTGTCAGATTCTAGCTGTTTTACCTGTAGACAATGCAGACACTATTTCCACGATAGTCAGCATTTTTAGCTGTACCTGTAGTCTCAACCAAATGCTGGGATTAGTTTAATTGACTTTAATTCTCGCTCTGACCCTGTCTCTTTTTTTTCTTTTTTTCTTTATCTCTCACACACACAAAAACAAATGTTTTATATTTATCTAGGTGCACTACAAGCAGAAGTTTGAGAGAGAACTGAAAGACCAGAAGCCACTGTATAACCCGGGAGACTGTGTGTCATTTAAAAACTTGCAAGCTGCCTCAGCTCTTGTCAGCCAGGTAGAAATACTTTTACCAAACTTTATTTTTTATGCATTTCTCTTTAGTTCAAGTTTATAGTTGATGATAGAAAAAGCTTTGCTAGAAAGAATTCTTAATTTTTAGACATGGAGGGGGGTTATAGTTCTAATGTTGGAGACTTTGTGACCCAGGATGTGGTAACAATTTAAAGTAAATGCTCAAAAAAAGTTATTTGAACAAATAAATCTCTTAATGCTAATTATATACAGACTTTGCTCTTCGCATGTTCTGGTAATCTTCAAAACATTGATGCCTAAAAGTGTTGCATGATATTTAAGTGAGTTAATAATATAGTTATACTATACTAAACCCTAGTTTATTCAGCAGTTTCTGAATTTGCATCCTCAATATACAACAGTTTGATGCTGATTAGAATCATGTTTTGTTTTGTTTTTTTTGTTTTTTTTACATAGGTTTATTTTGCCAATATTTTGCAATCAATAATTATTTTTATAAATGGTCTGCTTATAAAGTTTTTCACCTTATATAAAACATTTTTTAAATGCTATTACTGTGGGTTTATTATCTAATAATTTGATGTTTGTACTACATATTTTAATTGCAATTAATAGCAATTATCATTTAGTACTTTTTGATAAATAATTATTAA
>JBBIGC010182418.1:0-14512 GCA_037576955.1 Lepidarchus adonis
ACCCCAGGGTTAACACATGCTGATGTGACTCTGAACTGCATAACATTACTATAAGAACAACTTTATACTGTGTAAAAACAATAATTAAATATCTCTACATATCTTTATCCATCCTATTCATAACCGTGTGTGTGTGTGTGTGTGTGTGTGTGTGTGTGGTGTGTGTGTGTGAGATAAAGTCTGCATGGCAGAAACCGCCTGGCTTTAAACCATAGCCTCACTGCAGGGCCTGCCGTTGGGCCTTCACACCTGCAGTTTAACAGCCTGCTGAAGTGCTGAAAATGGCATTTACACTTTACAAGGAATAATTCAGCCCTCAGAAACACACACACACACACACACACACACAGCACTGAATATTTAATCTGAATTCAGTGTTTCAAGCACATAGATAAGTATTCCTAAGTATGTTTCAACTACACAGATCCACCATTGGATGGTGAAAGGATGTATGAATGGAGGAATGGATAGATACACAGATTGATGAATGGATGGATTGACAGGTAAACTGATGTATAGATGGGTAGATGGATAAATGTATAAATGGATGCATGGGTAGACAAATAAAATAACAGATGCATGCATGGTATGACATGGTAAACAGATATATGTAATATAGATTTCTTTTTTTTTCCATGTTTGTCACACCTAAATGTTTCAGATCAAACAAACGTAAATATTAGTCAAAGACAACACAAGTAAACACAAAATGCAGTTTTTAAGTGAAAAAAAATCCAAACATACATGGTCCTGTGTGACAAAGTGAGTTCAATATCTGTAGCCACACCCAGACCTGATTACTGCCACACCTGTTCTCAATCAAGAAATCACTTAAATAAGAGCTGCAGAACAAAAGATCCTCAAAAGCAAGACATCATGCTGAGATCCAAAGAAATTCAGGAACAAATAAGAAAGAAAGTAATTAAGGTCTATCAGTGTGGAAAAGGTTATAAAGTCATTTCTAAAGCTTTGGGAGTGGCCGACTGACCAAAATTACCCCAACAGCGCAGGGACAACTCATCCAAGAGGTCACAAAAAACCTCACAACAACATCCAAAGAACTTCAGAACTTCATTTGCCTCAGTTAGGGTCAGTGTTCATGACTCCATCATAAGAAAGACACTGGGCAACAATGACCTGCATGGCAGAGTGCCATGACAAAAACCACTGCTAAGCTAAAAGAACATTAAGGCTCATCTCAGATTTGCCAGAAAACTTCTTAATGATCCCAAAGACTTTTGGGAAAATACACTGTGGAACTTTTTGGAAGGTGTGTGTCCCATTACATCTGGTGTAGAAGTAACACTGCATTTCAGAAAAAGAACATGATACCATCAGTAAAACATGGTGGTGGTAGTGTGATGGTCTGGGGCTGTTTTGCTGCTTCAGGACCTGAAAGAATTTCTGTGATAAATGGAACCATGAATTCTGAAGACTACCAAAAACTCCTGAAGGAGAATATCCAGCCATCTGTTCCTGACCTCAAGCTGAAATGAACTTGGGTTCTACAGCCGGACAATGATCCCAAACACACCAGCAAGTCCACCTCTGATTGGCCGAAGAAAAACAAAATGGAGACTCTGGAGTGGCCTAGTCAAAGTCGTGACCTGAATCCTATTGAGCTGCTGTGTGACCTTTAAAAGGTGGTTCATGCTCGAAAACCCTCCAATGTGGCTGAACTACAACAATTCTGCAAAGATGAGTTTGGGCAAAAGTTCTTCCACAGCTGTAAGAGACTCATTGTAAGTTTTTGCAAACGCTTGATTAGGCCTAACCAGTTATTAGGTTTCGGGAGCAATCACTTTGTCATACAGGGCTTAGTTTGTTTTTTCTTCTCGCTAATAATAAAATCCATCACTTATAACAACATTTTGTCTTTACTTGTATTGTGTTGGACTAATATTTAAATTTATTTGATGATTTGAAGAAAAAAATAAAAATCAGGAAAAAGGCCATCACTTTTTCACACCACTGTACATAGATGGATCAATGGATGGTAGAGAGATGGATGGACAGATGGAGGAATGGATAGGTACACAGATTGATGAATAGATGGATTGACAGATAAACTGATGGATAGATGGTTCATGGATAAATGCATTAATGGATAGATGGGTAGACATAAAAGGACAAACAGGTTTATGGATGGGTGGATGGTAGAGTAAGGTAGGGTAAGTCAATGGATGGATAGAGGGATAGATGATAGTTGGATTGTGGGATAGATGGCTGGTTGGATAGATGGATAAATAAATGGACAAATGCATAGGTGAGTGATAGAGAAATAAAGGATAGATGGATGGATGGATAAATGCATGGATGGATGGATGGATGGATGGATGGATAAACAGTTGGATAAATGGATGGATGGATGGATGGATGGATGGATGGATGGATGGATGGATGGATGGATGCATAAATGGATGGTAGAAAGGGTAAATGGAAGGATGGATAGAGGGATGGATGGATAGATGGATGTATGGATAAATGCATGGATGGATGGATAGAGAAGTAAGATGATGAATGGATGGATTGATTGTGGACAGCTAAATGGATGAATGGATAGACAGATAAATGGATGGATGGATAGATGGATAAATGGATGGCTGGATAGATGGATAAATGGATGGGTGGATGGACCAGTGGGCAGCTCTCAACAGCACCTAGGGAGCAGTGGTGCAGGACAGTACTTTTCTCAAGGGTTCCTCAGTGGTGCCTGGGCTGGGACTTGAATTTGTGACCCTCTGATCATAAGGTCCTAACCAGTCAGCCTCCACTGCACTTCTCGTGGGGTTTAGGTGAATTCAGCCTCCTCACAATACCTCAGTCTGCTCGCTTCTCCCAGTAATTAGGGTGTAATGAGTTTTAAACTGGGCTTTAATAGGTTAACAGAGATGCATGGATCTGCAGGGATCCTCTGCTGGTAACTGCTTCTTTGCAGCGTTCTTCTATAACAGCTCTGTCTGTAAGGTTAGTAAAGGGTTCTGTGAGGGAAAGTTTAATGCTCTAAAGGTTCAGACAGTATTACATTCTCATAAACCTCCACACACTTCTCGCTGAACGTTTCCACAGCCAACATGTAGAGTGTTCAACTCTGAAGGTCATTCTCTGATCTTTTTTCACTCTGATAAACCTCATTGTGTTTGAAGAACCAGAGCGCTCTGTTTATCTGGAGCACACATGGATTACTCCATCCAGATCACTGTTTTTTATTTAAAGGGCCCATAAGCAAGAAGATGAATACTTCTGACACAAGAAGGTTAGTCTTCACCTATCAGTGAACTTTGGGTGTCCATGACCCTGTCGGCGATTCACCAGTTGCAAATCGCTGCAGACCTTGAACACTCCACAAGATTTGCTGTTATAGAGATTCTACATCATGATAAGGCCTCAGATCCTTACGCTCCTGCTTCCAGCACATGAGCACTCAACCTCAAGAACTGACTGACTTGCTAATGTAGCTCACCTTGAGCCTGTCACCGTCTTATCCAAAGGGCAAGGTCCTAACCACTAGGCCACCACTGTCCATCACACACTTCACTCGTCAGTGGTGTTAATGTTATGGCTGATCAGTGTAGATTATAGGGGCTGTAGCTTTGACTGGAGAGCCAGAATAGACGCAGACCTCACTGTGTCTGTGTCTATACCACACACACACACACACACACACACACACACACACACACACACACACCAGACCACCAGAAAAGACCTCACAAGTCGTGTTTCTCACGTTTTACTGTAATAAATGTGGTTCTTACAAGTATAGCAATACACACACAGCCGAAGCCGAGCGAGTGTTTTTGCCTGTGTGGCTGTTCGCCAAGGCTGCTCTAACTTCAAAAACCCTGGAAACCAGCCAGCAGCTCCCCCCCTTATAAAAAAAGAGCTAAAATACATAAACGTTTAGAGAGCTTTGAAAGCTTACACTTAACACTGAGGGATAAGACGCATAATTACGGGTTCGATAAGGCACTTTCTGTGCGCTGTATTGTTAGTGCAGGCTTTAGGCCTCATGACTAAGAGCAGCGAAAGCAGGGCCAAGCTCAACTCTATTTACCTCCTTCTCCCCCTAAAGGCTCCTTTACGAGAGCAAATACGTGACTTTTCTGAAAAACGGCTCCATCTCGGCACCTCTAGAAGGAGTTTCCCAGAGTAATCGTTATATTACTAGAGATGAAAAAGGAACGTTCACGTCCAACTAAAACATCGATGGCACCTGCGCTTTAGAAAAACCGTCCCTTAGCAACCGTTCATGTTTTGGTTCCATCTCACTTTTTTGGACCAGGCTTTCCTCACAGGCTAATGAAACGCATACAACAAAAGTAACGCGTGCGCAGGGAAGGTCACGTCATGCAGAGTTAGGAGCAGCTGTCTCCAGCTCCCTGGAGAAGCTGGTATAAAGCCAGCAAGGCCTGATCTCTCTCACTGCTCTCCAGCTGTTTGCTTATGTCATGGACGTGAAGTGTGAATGATGAAATTAGAGGGACAAAACATTGCTGTCCATGGTGTGGAGGGTGAGATGGTCTGGTTCGGGGGGACCACTGGACAACTGGAAGTTTCGTCAACAACAAAGAAAATTCAACATGTGCCCTTAAAAAAGCAGCCATTATGGTAAAATAATGCTTCAAAATCCAGACCTGGTGGGGCAGGGGGTAGTGTCACCTATAGCCACCACAATGGAAAAAGACACCCAGAGGGGGTTCATGGTCAATAATCAACAGAAGGTGGCAGTAATGCACCAGAAAGCTGTTTGCCAACCACTATTAAACAACAAATGAAGAGCAGTCAGCAGCCGAAAGTGACTATTGTCATTGTGAACACACAAATAAAATTTGACTCAAGACTCATCTTACTCAAGATGGCGCCGGTGAGGATGGCTGCCGTCATGACTGCTCCGACAACTTTTAAATATTTTTTATCTTCTTAAGTTAATTTTAGTATACAACGCACTCACAATTTGACGGATCCGAGCTGGAAGAGTGAGATGCTGAGAGAGAACGAAGGACGCGGCGCAAAGCGGCGGCCTCTGAGGAAACGAGTCAGCGTCAGGAACAGGCTGCACACTGGACACCTCTGCCTAGTATCCTGCTCTTCAACGTCCAGTCACTGGAGAACAAGCTCAATGACATCAGGGCCAGGGTAAAGTTCCAGAGAGACATTTGGGGCAGCAATCTCCTTTGTTTCACCAAGACATGGTTTAACCCGGCGGTGCCAAACCACGCCACCCAGCCAGGCGAGTTCTTCTCGATCCACCGCATGGACAGGACACGGGCACTCAGGGAAATCAAGGGGAGGCAGTGTGCTGTTAATGGTGATCAGCAGCTGGTGCAACAGCACAAGTGTTGTTCCTCTCACACATTCCTGCACACAAAAACTGGAACTACTGTCCATGGTGTGTACTTTTTATCCTTTTTATCTAACGAAAGAGGTTGAAAACCGCACAGGAAACAACCATCAAAACGTTTCCCAATCAGAACCCTTTTGCACCACTGCCTACAACGTGGGGCGTGCATTGGGGGACATGGACCCATACAATGCTGCGTCATATAACGACCGGAAGGTGGTGAAAGAGGCGAAGCAGCGCTACAGGAGGAAACTAAGATCACAACTCCAACAGAGTGACTTTAGGAGCCCGTGGCAGGGACTAAGAACAATAACAGACTATAAAGCACCAACATCCGGTATGACACGGACGTGTACCTGGCAGACTAACTGAACACTTTCTACGCTCGCTTTGAGGAACGGCTGCAGACAGGTAGACACTGCCAGCACCGTGAACGCGTTCATCATCTCCGAGCATGACGTGAAGAAAACCCTTTAGGTGAACACGAGGAAAGCAGCAGGACGAGACGATATCTCAGGTCGTGTCCTCAGAGCCTACACAAACCAGCTAGCACCTGTGTTCACAGAGATATTCAACCTCTCTTTATCTCAGTCGGTGATTCCCACATGCTTCAAAGAGTCCATCATTGTTCCTGTCCCAAAAAAACCCACATCCTGCTTCTCACAATGACTATCGCTCCGTAGCCCTCACCTCAGTAGTGATGAAGTGCTTTGAGTGGCTGGCCAAAAATTCACCACTACATTGTGTGAGTGTTGGTATAATGAACCCAATAAAACGTGTGGCACTAGTTGGGCCACACGACTCATCCACAAATAGAGCAGCATGCAGGTACTGTAGCGGGACTGTACCTTTCTCAAGGGTTCCTCAGTGGTGCCTGGAACTTGAACCTGCGACCCCCCGATTACAAGGGCAAGTTCCTAATCAATTAAATTAGAAGTGCAATGTTTGGAAAAAGAAAACATTTCCAGCATAAGAATATTATCCCATCTGTGAAACATGGTGGTGACAGTATTATGGTTTAAGCATGTTTAACTGCATTTGGGCCAGGTCATTTAATGGAGACGATTACCTGCAGTTATTACTACACAAGATATTGAAAGAAGTATCTTGCCACTCACAGATCTGTAATTTTGGATCATATTTATGGTGTTCAATTTGCATCAAAAGTCGTGAATTGTATTCTTTCATGCACACAGACATTAACTACCAGATGCACTAAATGAGTCCTAACACAAAATCAACAATCGAGACGAATTTTGTGAACTACAAGCGAGAAATAACATGAGAGCGAGAAACTTCACCACATGCGCAAACAAAAGCATCTGTGAATTCTACTGACCTCTGACAATTTGGGACAGGAGCCAAGGAAGGCTTTGGCTCTATCGTGTTTGGCCGCTTTTCACTTTGATCACTTCTCCGTGGACTTCACTGTGCCTCGATTGACAGCAATTTACTGGAAACAGTGTGGAACAGGAAGCTAATCTGAACTAATACTAAGTTTAAGTCTGAATGATTTGTTTTTGGCAAATAGCAATATATTTCTCAGCTGCAGTACCCAACTGTGGAAAACGGCTGATGCAAAACTGTGTTCAGTAGCTAGCTGTGGAAAACAGCTGATGCTAAGCTATGTTCAGAAGCTTGCTGTGGAAAACGGCTGATGCTGTGTTCAGTAGCTAGCTTTGGAAAATAGCTGATGCTAAGCTGTGTTTAGTAGCTAGCTGTGAAAAATGGCTCATTCTAAGCTGTGTTCAGGTCAAGCTGCTTGTTCTGGTGTAAATATAGTTTTTCATAGCTATAAAATTAAGATGCTGTGTTCAGTAGCTAGCTTTGGAAAATAGCTGATGCTAAGCTGTGTTTAGTAGCTAGCTGTGGAAAATGGCTCATTCTAAACTGTGTTCAGGTCAAGCTGCTTGTTCTGGTGTAAATATAGTTTTTCATAGGTATAAAATTGAGATGCAATCTGTGGTATGTCTCCTCCAGTTAACAAATGTTTAGATAAGGGAAGCTGTCAATCAAGACATATTGAAGTTTATAGAGGTGTGATCGAGGTGAAAAGTATCCAATCATGAGAGAGACAATGCTTTATTTGGTTCCAGTCCCAAATTGTTAAAACTCAGATCCATGAGAAGAGAACACTGAGACAAGCAGGTATGGTGAAATTTCGCTTTTGAATGTGTTTTTTCTCACTTGCAGTTCAGTAAATGAATTCTGTGCATGTGGTAGATAATGTCTGTGCGCATAAAAGAATATAATTCACTCATTAGCAGTTTTTTTTTTTTTTGACACAAATCTAACACCATAAATACCACCAAATAACACCAAATTTAAAATATTGTCTAATTTTTTAAAATGTGATGCTTTATGTACATCTCTCTGTTTTTCTCTCTTTCTCCATCTCTGCAGTGAGCTGAACTTCAACGCCTTGCAGGAGTTTCCCGTGGCAATCCGAACTCTGGCCAAGCTCCAGGAGTTGTGAGTAACTCTCAGTAACCTTACCCAGCATGCATCTGTTCATGGAGTCCCCTCTATGAGTGCCATCCGGCCCACTAACCCTCAGCAAACTCACTCAGATAATATCTCCGGCAGCTACAGCAGATGTTCAGTGAGACGAGTGCGTAAGTCCTTCCGTCTCAAGTGTCCTGAAGCGTTTAGGGTTTGAGCTCCGGCCCCTGACAGGTGCTTCTATACCATACCAAGCGGGTTTATTTCAGCAGATCCTCTGGACGAACGGACAACACGTGTTCTCTAAAGCCTCGCTGCGCATCTGCTGGGACAAACATTTTGTTGAGGAGCAGCAGCAGTGTAATCACTGTAAACCAACAGCACTTACATAAGCATGTTACTGTCGAAGAAATCTAGTTTTTATCAGTGTTTGTCTCAAGATTTTGGGAAAGAAATACATTACAGAGAAGTAAGTAAAAGTAATATTAATTTACACACCCTACACTTTCTGTAATGCATTACAGTCTACCAGAATGATAATGTGAATCATATAAACATATAGACCATTATAGAGCACCATAATGCCCTCTAAACTTTCTCTAGTGTATTACAGTTTGTCAGAATGAGCGTGTGGATCATATGAACGTTATAGAGCTCCATATAGCCCCCTAAACTTCCCTTAGTGTTTTACAGTCTGTCAGAATGAGAGTGTGGATCATATGAATATTATAGAGCTCCATATCACCCCCTACACTTCCTGTAGTGTATTATAATCTGTCAGAATGTGGATCATATGAACATTATAGAGCTCCATATCGCCCCCTACACTTCCTGTAGTGTATTATAATCTGTCAGAATGTGGATCATATGAACATTATAGAGCTCCATATTGCCCCCTACACTACCTGTAGTGTATTATAATCTGTCAGAATGTGGATCATATGAACATAATAGAGCTTCATATCTCGCTCTATACTTTCTTAGTGTATTACAGTTTGTTAGAATGAGAGTGTAGATCATATAAACATTATAGAGCTCCATATCGCCCCCTAACCCTTCCTGTAGTGTATTACAGTCTGTCAGAATGAGAGTGCAGATCATATGAACGTTATAGAGATTCATATCGCCCCGTACACTTCCTGTAGTGTATTACAGTCTATCAGAATAACAGTGTGGATCATATGAACATTATAGAGCTCCATATCGCCCCCTACACTTCCTGTAGTGTATTACAGTTTGTCAGAATGAGTGTGTGGATCATATGAACATTATAGAGCTCCATATTGCCCCCTACACTTCCTGTAGTGTATTACAGTCTGTCAGAATAACAGTGTGGATCATATGAACATTATAGAGCTCCATATTGCCCCCTACACTTCCTGTCATGTATTACAGTCTGTCAGAATGAGCGTGTGGATCATATGAACATTACTGAGCATTATAGAGCACTTTTTTAAGCTTACAATATGTTGAAGTGAATCAACAGTCATTGCCAAATTATTGACTGTGCCCAAAAGTCAATAACAGCTCACACAGATCAGAAACAGATTCCGCAGACACATCCAGCCTGAAGCACTCGCTAAAATATTTGATGTACAGTGTGTATTTGTGTCCAGCGCTCAGATTGATGTGTTTTCTTCCATTTTTCAGAGGTTTCCACAACAATAATATCAGAGCCATTCCTGAGAGAGCATTCGTTGGAAACCCACTGCTGCAGACCATGTGAGTACGTCACCATCACATACACACATACACTTGCTAATCCTGCCAGAGTGGCAGGAATGCGTTTGCATGCCGGCCAAATCTGTCCCTCAGGAGTGATAGTTCAGCTCAGCGCGTTAACCTCCCGACACATAGAAGTAAGATTAGTGTTGTAATTAAATAATTCTTTACTTCACAGGTTTTTGCACCAATCTTTCCACCTATTTTTCACAATTTCTTCACAATTCAGCAGTCTTTCTTCACACACTAATTTCGTGTGGGTTTGCTGTAAAATGGTTAATTGTAGGAAACATGGTGTTGGAGATGCCGAATGGAACCAAGGGTCACATCTATAACACAAATAAAGCAGTTATATTTGCTACGGAACCCGTGAACCTTTGATGTTAATCAGGGCTAGAGTGTTGCACTGATTGCACTTCATGATGGACAGCAGTTCCACTTTCACTTCTGAGCTGAAACAAGTACAACAAACGAGTTAGTCTAGCGCCCTCTTAAGGACACAGCAATAGTGAAGGTCAAACCTGTGATTTTGTATAAGAGAAATAATCCAACATCATTACTGAGCAGTTTTGACAGAACTTCATGCAAGACTATAGTAATGCATAGAATGACCCTTTTAGTATCAGTAATTGTAGCTGCGGTACTTAATTAGAAAAATAATTACTTATATTTCTCGTTACTGCCATAAGTAGTTGAATTACAGTAATATATTTAATGTAACATTACTGTAAAGCTGGGCCATATGGAAAAAAACATGATAATTTTTTTCATGTCAGTGGATTTCAATATATATCACAGTATAAATAAAATCTTGAAAACTGTATAAACTCATTGCTCTGAGAAAACCGTCCAGTTTAAAGGTTCCTTTTGACTCCTATGTGAGGTGTGAAGAAATAAGGTTCCATCAGAAGATACTGTAGAAAACAACTGTATTTCAGGTTGATAAAAAAAGTATAAATATAATAAACCAAAATCTTTACCAGTCAGTAGTGTTACAGGAGAACACAACCAGAATGGAGAATTAAATTCTTTGGTCAGTTTTTTTTTTAGTTTTCAATTTCTACAGGAAAATGCACTACAGGTTCTACAGGAGAACATACTACATGTGTTTTTCAGGTTTGGCTCAGTGGGTAGTGAGGCTCATATTCAATGCACTGTTAAGCTGGTGAGGCTCTGTCTCCATTTAGTTCTAAAATATGACAATGTAACCTGCTGGCTTGCGCCACCAACATGGAAAAAATGACGAGGCCTGCCTGCAAAAAAAAAGCCTTCATGATCAGGGTGCTTCTCCAACCACAGAAACCCCATGGACGCTGGTTCACTGAACACAGTGGAAAGCAGATCTACGTGGAAACCCAAGAACCATACCAAATTACCGGCAGACTCCGGACATGACCAAGCGAAAGAGAAAGGCAGCCGCTAGCAACCATGCTAATATAAGCTAATAGCAGCAGCTCAGCACTCAACAGATATTGTCACCACCCGGAGAGGACAAACAATAGAGTCTCAGTTTGTAAAGGTGGCATCAGTTAAAGCTTATAACGTGGAGGAACAGGGTTGGACAGCATATGGAGCAAATGGATATGGCCCATAGTAGTTGAATTGGTCTGAGGGCAGAGCACCAGGAGGTCCTAGTGATGGATGACTGCAAAGCCCAAAACTAGTCATTGTGAACAGACCCCAACACACCATGCACCACAGTGAAATGTGACCTTTAACCCCTCCACACATGGAGCAGCTATCAACAGCACCTGGGGAGCAGTGTAGCATGGTGGACCTCAATGTTGCCTTCTCTGAAGGTCCATGTGCTCCATGTCCACTTCTCTCCATGTGCTCATCCACCATTGTTTCACAAACTACATTTTTAATCAAACACATGAACAGAAGTACAAGTCACACGTTAGATATTGAAACAAGAAAATGATGAAAGTGTAGTGATCCCCTTGATGGGGCTGAGCAGGGGACAAGTTGTACACTGACTACTTTACATTGTATCAAAGTGGCATTTCTTTAGTGTGGTCCCATGAAAAGAATTGAAAAGATATAATAAAATATTTACAAAAATGTGAAGGGTGTACTGACTTTTGTGAGAGACTGTATATATATATATAATAGTCTTCTGGGAAAAATGGTGCATTTTCTGAAAAAATCCAGGGGTGCTGATAATATATATATGTGCATTGAATCAACACAAAAAAGCAGAGAAAAACCCAAAATTTACATCATTTCACAAAAAAAAGACACTTTTTCAAAAATGTGTGTAAATCAATCGTATGATGCTCATTTAAACTTATGTGTACCAAGAAACAGGTGGTGGCAATATAGCGATCACACCTGAAGCAAGTTACAATGGAGAAAAGTTGACTCAACCTTTCTGTTGTGTGTGTGTTCCACACTAAACATGGAGAACAGAACAGAGCAGAGAAATGTCTGAAGAGTTTTGAATTGTCTGAGAATTGTCTGACCCCAAACGTACCCCTAATGTTATGACTGATCATGAGAGCCTGCTCACTATTAGACAGGTGGTGTTAACGTTATGGCTGATCATGAGGGGGACCTGCTCACTGTTATGCAGCTGGTCTTAATGTTATGGCTGATCACGAGGGACCTGCTCACTATTAGGCAGGTGGTCTTAATGTTATGGCTGATCATGAGGGACCAGTAGGGGTGGGAATAGCAGGGTCTCTCGTGACACGATATTGAGATACCATAATTTTGCAATAATCGATATGATGATGATAATGAGCGGTATAACATAGGGATGCTTTATTAACTTTTATTAACTGTTACGTAAGTAACAGCAATGCTATTGTCAACTTTCCCATATTTGCTTTGCGACTGTAGTCGGAAGCAGAGAAAATGCTACTTCAGCTTCAGGCATTCACTTCTGTTCCCCTTTGTCACTCAGCAAGTTGCGCTAGCATTGTGCTAACAACATAGAACAAGCGATCACTACATGGTGCATTTTTCCTCATGAAACATGTTTTTACTCACTTTGACCAGTTGCTGGTAGTGTAATTGTGCTGAAAAAAGTCACAAAATAATCCAAGCTCTGTTCCAATGTTCTGAAAGCCAAACTAATTCTTTAGATTTAAATGAGGCTGGGGCTTCTCAGTTGAGCTTTTTTGCATCTACCTGTTGCAGTTTGAAGGTTTAGAGCATAACACACACTGTTGAAACGTCTTTCAAACGTTCTTCAGCTCTCACTCAACTCTCCTGCACTCAGTCGAGCAGCACCACCCAGAGAACAGGTAGCAACGCCGGTGAGTCAACTTGCCGACGAATGTTGTGATTTAAATATTGATATTGCCACGTAAGCAAGTACAATGATATATCGCAATATCTATTATTGTGGCCCACCCCTACTACTCAGGCAGGTTGTCTTAATGTTATGGCTGATTGGTGTAAGTTGGAGCACCGAACATTATCTGTAATAACCTGTAATCACCTTCTTCCTGTCTCTCTCTCACTCTCTCTCCAGTCATTTCTATGAGAATCCGATCCAGTTTGTTGGAAGATCCGCGTTCCAGTTCTTGCCGAAGTTACACACCCTGTAAGTATGACTGTAGGGAGGGAATCAGACTGACGGACCCTCTAGAGCATAGGTATCAAACTCTGGCCCGCGAGACAATATCACATGACTATTAGAGTTGGCCCGCCGGTATTTTACAGCACATGCATCACTACTACTACAATACTACTGCGGAGTGCAGTACAACACGATAACTACAAACCCCAGAATGCTCTGCTGGTGTTTTAGCACTTTAATCAGGACAGGACCAATAAACCCCCTCCACGCCGTTGACAGTTGTCATAGCGACGTTATGCTAAAACTGGCACAGTGCTGCTCTCCTAAAAATGGCAAAAAGAAAAGCAGAATACTGGAGCTTTCTGGACAGGTGGGAGGCAGAATATCTAAAACATTGATAAAAAAAACTAGGATCCAAAAAGAGATGGACACAAACTGAGCTATAATTAATGTTTTCTTTCTTCAAGTTTTCTTTTTTTCCAAAGCATGAGCTTGAATGGTGGCATGCTTTATTGATTTATTTTTTATTTAGTTTATTGATTTATGCTTGTTATTTTATTTAAAAAATTTAAAAAGCAAAGGAATTGTCAAAGGATCAGCAGGGAAAAGTAGTTTAACTCTATAAAACAGGAAACGGATATTAGAAAATATCAGAGGAATTGAAAAGGCCAATCAGCAGTGTTAATTAAGAAGTGGAAAATTCTGTTCTGTTAAAACCTAACCATGATCAAGTAGACCAACTAAATCTATTCTAGTCACAACTGCCAGGAAAATTGTTCAGGATGCAAAGAAAAACCCACAAATAACTTCAGGTGAAATACAGGACTCTGGAAAAATGTGGTGTGGTTGTTTCAAGATGCATAATAATGAGGCACTTGAAGAAAGATAGGCTGCATGGTTGAGTTGCCAGAAGAAAGTCATTACTACACAAGTGCCACAGTTTCCCGCTTACAATATGTAAAACAGCACAGAGACAAACCTCGAACCTTCTGGCACAGTCATTTGGATAATGAGAATAAAATGTAACTTTTGGGCCACAACCATAAACGCTACATTTGAAGAGGAGTCAACAAGCCCCATGATGAAAGTTGCACCATTCCTACTGTGAAACACGGTGGTGGATCGCTGATGTTTTGTGGATGTGTGAGCTACAAAGGCACAGAGAATTTGGTCACAATTGATGGCAAGATAAATGCAGTACTTTATCATAAAATACTAGAGGAAAATTTGCACTCATCAGCCCGGAAGCTGCGCATGGGACGTACTTGGACATTCCAACATGACAATGATTCAAAACACAAGACTAAGTCAACCTGTCATTGGCTACAGCAAAATAAAGTGAAGGTTGGAGTGGCCATCTCAGTGTCCTGACCTCAATATCATTGAGCCACTTTGTGGAGATCCTCAAACGTGCAGTTCATGCAAGAGCCCAAGAATTTACAGGAACTGGAGGCTTTTTGCAGCAAGAATGTGCA
>JBBIGC010182481.1:0-14505 GCA_037576955.1 Lepidarchus adonis
CTGACTTTACACTATGATGACCATTCAGTGACTTTACACTATGACCATTTACTGACTTTACACTATGATGACCATTTACTGACTTTACACTATGATGACCATTCAGTGACTTTACACTATGACCATTTACTGACTTTACACTATGATGACCATTCAGTGACTTTACACTAAGGTGACCATTTACTGACTTTACACTATGATGACCATTTACTGACTTTACACTATGATGACCATTTACTGACTTTACACAGTGATGACCATTTACTGACTTTACACAGTGATGACCATTCACTGACTTTACACTATGATGACCATTGACTGACTTTACACAGTGATGACCATATACTGACTTTGCACTGCTTTTGGCTGATATTACGCTGTGATGATTGTTGACTGGCTTTGCACTTTGATGGCAAAAATTATAAAATTTGACACACATTGAAAGGTTGCACGCCTGATATTCCCCTCGCTTTATTCTGTGCCTCCCATCTTTCACAGAAGCCACTGGCAACAATCAAAACTAACAAAGAGATGTGTCCAATCAGAGCGAAATGGGTCGAGTCTAAGTAGTGCATACACACACACATGGATATATAGTTTTTTTTTTTGGGGGGGGGGGGTGTCTTGTTCAAGGGTGATACAGCAGGTGATAATTATGTCTTCTTTTGTCTTCTGATGTTGAATTGAAATTTCCTCCTGTTTCTTTGTTCATCTGGCCATATCAGTCTGTGCAGAACTGAATTAGAGATCTATACAGTCAAAAAAGAAGAAAACTGATTTCATTCTTAATATATTATATTATAATAAATATAATATCATAATTATAGGCTGAAACACTGCTTAGAACTTCAGAGTGAACGTGAGCTAAACTGTTGTTGGCTAAATGACTCACATAAACTGGGGTTGGGTACACAATTGACACAACAAGCTTTCATCCCATTTAATATGTTGAAAAGCATCACAATTACAATCTGTTGCCTTACTTTCACAATACTGATATTTTCTCCATATCACACAGCCCTACCTAAAAAAAATAGTTCTTTCAGCCAATGTGCAGATTACAGGCTACATTTTACAAAGTACACAAGTATCCTAACACCCACACTTTTTTTCTCAGTCTCAATGTTCAGATTTCAGGAGTGGATGCAGCTGTTTCTCTAAACCATGAAGGCGAAAAAGAAAGCCAACCTGACTCGCCAACCTACAGTGAAGAGAAGGGAAAGCGAGCACGCTGAGGGAACAGGGCTGGCGTCTGCAGACCTGGTAGAAGAACGCCAGACCCAGGCTGATATGGACTCCACAGTAGCTGGAGGGTTGTCCCAGGAATCACGTCATTTGAAGATTTCTCAAAGCGATGGCTGCTTCCTCAAGTTCTTGAACAAGGACAGGCATGTGCACCAATCGTTTTGCGACATTGCGGTCATCGTGCGTGGGCAAACGTACCATGCCCACAAGGTGGTGCTGGCATTTGGAAGTAGCTATTTCCATGCTAAGCTGCGCGAAAATCCAGGCCTGAACAGCGTTACCTTTGATAACGTGGAGAGTTTTATCTTTGGACATCTGTTGGATTTTCTGTACACTTCTGAAATGGAAGTGCAGGAGAATCAGGTGGCTTCTTTAGCTGAGGCAGCCTGCTTCTTTGACATAATGGAAGCGGTGAATCTCTTAGCAGGGGAGGCCGAGTTGGCTGCAGGGCAGATAGATGAGGAGGAAGAACCGGAGACATCTCCAGGAGTTCAGAAACCTCAAGCTGAAAATTGGTGCTCATTCTGTGGCAGGACGTTCCGCTACAAGAAATTGTTGGATAACCACGTGGTTAAGAAGCACAGCATTAGCACCCAAGGTGAGCAACCCATGGTTCTCGAAACGACTGAGCCTCTGCTTGGTTCCCGCAAATCGGGCCAAAGTAGAAGGAATCGTACCAAATCTGAGAAGCAGGAGAACAAGAATAACCTTGGAATTCAACAGGGGAATGCAGAAGAAGTGGCTATGTCGGTTGAACAAGAGGAGGAAGAAGAGGAAGATAAAGGTGATGAACATGATGATGGCCAACATCCTGAGCAAGAGCTGCGTGAGCAAATGAATGGAAAAGATGCAGATCTCCCCATCGCAGCTGTGGAGGAGGATGAGGAGAGTGCGCGTCCTGGGGAGGTGAAGGACAGCAGGAAGGCTGGTGATGGTGATGGTGAAGCTCTCGTGATGCCTGTAGATCAGGAGCCTGAACTGATCTCCAGCCATGTGGTTAAAGCACAGGGTCCAGCAGAGCAGGTCAAAGGCCATGTTTACCCAGAGGGACTGGCCCCAGTCATAATCCAGGGCTCCAGCAAAAAGACGCTCAAATGCCCCAAATGTGACAAGACGTTTGATCGTATAGGTGAGAACCTTGTTAAAAACCTAAAGTATTTATATGTAAAAGTATACCCAAAACATTATGACCACTGCCAGCTGAAGTAACAGAATTTTTTATTAAAATTACACCGGTCAGGGGGTGGGATATATTAAGCAGCAAGTGCACAATCAGCTCTTGAAGTAGTTGGGCTGGAAGCAGGAGTGTAAAGATCTAAAGGGTTCTATTGTGAAGGTTAGAACATCTCCAGAACAGCAGGTCTTGTGGAGTGTTCCAGGTCTGCAGTGGTTAGTACCTAGTTCCTCTTGTACAAAATGTTAGAAAGGGGTCAGATCACACAATCAGAGCTGTTTCAGTAGGTCTTCTCAATGTTAGGCAGATGGTCCTAATGTCATGATGGTATGTTGTCTGCAGGTATGCGCAGTATAAAGACACTCAAAATGTACAATTAAAAAAAACAAACTGTTTTTACAGTTTGCAGTGTAATTATAAAAAAACTATAATTTTCCTCATTTAAAATAATCATAATAACAAACATTAATAACAACAAATATGATAATAATAATTATTATTACCGTATATCTTCCAGTAGTAGCCCCGGCGTTTATTAAAACAATATTCAGCGTTTGATGGAGACGAGCTATTATTTATCTTGCAGATGGAATGGTGATGGTATTTACAGCCACAAAATGCAGCATTTATTTTGACAGGAGATAAAACATCACGACTAAAATCATTCCTCTGTCTGTTGTGTGGTGATACTTGTCTGTGATTGGCTGTTATTATGGGAGTGGTTTAGCACTGAATGCAGTGATAAGTTTAAACAGAGCTGCTTAATATCCGTCAATAACCCTCAGATATCGCGACAGAAATGAATAATTACACACGTTACACTCATATAACCGTCTTCAGAGTTTGTTTTAAGCTGTTTCATACCTTTTAGGGAATAAATTCTGTTAAAACACGGAGGTAGAAAGTTAAAGCTCAGAGGCGCACGTGCCCGTGAAAGTTGGAGACTAGCGTCTATTTGTCGCGACATCTCTTCAAATCCGACGTTTATTGGAAACGAGCGTCAATGGGAGACAGGCTATTATTAGAAGATATACGGTATTATTGTTACAGATCTACAGATTTGTTGTTGCGTAGGGAAATGAAGAGGATGATTATTATTATTTTACATTTTATATAGGAAAATATGAGAGTCACACCAGAGTACACACAGGAGAAAAGCCATTCCAGTGTGACATCTGCCTGCAGCGATACTCCACCAAGTCCAATCTCACTGTGCACAAGAAGAAGCATGCCAGCGATGCTCCCATCCAGAGGAAAGACCACAAATGCCCTTTCTGCAACAAGCTGCATGCTAGCAAGAAGACTCTGGGCAAACATGTTAAAAGGTCAGTGTGAAATGTTTGTACTATATTGTTAATATATATTTATTTATTTATTTATTTTTTACTATGACTAAAATTACTATGAATTTGAGCTTGAGGGTCATCACTTCAAACAATTTAGAGAAGAGAAAAAACCTAAACATTGTAAAAAGTAACATTTCTAAATTAGCTTGCTTATATAAATTCCAGACTTACATCTTTTATTTTGTTTTTTTCTTTTTATTTGTTTATTGAGTCATTGATTTTACACATTTCAGGTTAAACACACATTAATTTTATACAGTTTTTAAAGAATCACTCTACATATATGTATATTATTGTGGATTATCAGAGACATTACAATACTATCACAATATTTGGGTCATGAAAAAATGTTATTGCAGTTCTTTAAAGCAGTCAGTGTGTTGTGTATAGGAGTCTCTGCAGCTGTCTCACAGCTCTGACTTGTTTTACTTTAAGAAAGTGATACTTGGTGCCAATGTATATAATAATAGTGTGTCAAAAATATCATTCAATATCAATATCAGTACATTGTATTGATTTTCTTCTACCTCTGTAAGTATGTAAATGTAATTTAACTGTTATGTAATTCATTAATAATAATAATAATAATAATAATACTAATAATAATAATAATAATGCTGCATTTGATTTCTGAAGCACTTTACATAAAAATCTCAAAGTGCCTCACAGATAAAATAAGAAAAACAGCAATGATAAAACAGACAAAGGCAATGATAAAAACAGACAGAAGCAATAATAAAAAACAAACAAAAGCAGTTATATGCTTTCCTGAATAAGAATGTTTTAAGCTGTTTTTTAAAGCAGTCTACAGTCTGCTGTGCTCTCATGGCCTCATGAAGAGCGTTCCAAAGTCACAAAGCAGCTGCCGCAAAAGCTCGGTCACCCATTTTTACAAAGGTTGGTTGTGGGTGCTTTTGGATGCTTTTGCTGGGGATCCCGATGAAAAGTGCGTTACAATAATCCAGCCTGGATGAGAAAAAGGCATGGATCAGCTTTTCTGCGTCACGGAGAGTGAGGCAGGGGTGGAGCTTGGCAATGTTTCACAGGTGGAGAAATGCGATTTTTCAATTATGGTGGACATGCGTGTCAAATAATATATGAGAGTCTATTTTGACACCAAGGTTTGTAGTGTGTGATGACAGAGTAATCGTGTGGCCAGTGAAGGAGATGCAGTTTATTGAAGAACAGAGCTGGTGGAGCATACCAATCAATAGTGCTTTTGTTTTGGTGCTGTTTAGCTTGAGAAGGGTTGATGAAGGTGTGAGGGAAGTCGGGTCCAGTCTCACATAGACCTCAGTATCATCAGCGTAGCAGTGGAAGGAGACTTGATGTGACCAAGCGGTAGCATATAGATGTTGAAGAGGGTCGGCCCTAGGACCGATCCTTGTGGGACACCACATGTGACAGTGTGGTCCCGAGATCTTGCATCACCCAAGGCCACATGCTCAGTCCTGTCAGTGAGATATGAGCTGAATCATTTCAGAGCAGTGCCAGAAAGATCAACTATGTGATGGTGACTGTGGAGTAGAATGTTATGATCCAGGAGGATGAGAATTACTATGGGATGGTCTGAAGCCGGACTGGAATTTTTCATGTAAGTCAAATTGATGTAGATGGTCCTGAACCTGGGCAGAGACAGCTTTTTCCAAAACCTTTGATAGGAATGTAAGGTTGGAGATTGGACCATTTGCCATTTTTCAGTATCCAGGGAGTGTTTTTTAAGGTGAAGTCTGATTGTTGCAGTTTTTAAGGCCTGTAGGATCGAGCTGCTCTGAAGAGAGAGGTTGAGGATGTTAGTGATGCTTATGTCTGATGTTTTGGCCTTTATCAGAGGTGTGGGGAAAGGGTCCAAGGGGCATGTTGAAGGTTGTAGCCTCTGGATGAAACCTTCAACTGCATTTTTTGTAGTGCAGTGGAACTGCAATGTATGAATATCCGGCAGTGGTGGGCTGGGAGCAGGCAGTGAGGAACGGATACTGTTCACTTTGGAGGTTAAGTGGTCAATAAAAGAATTGAACCGGTGCTCTGTGAAATTTTCACAGGTATTGGTATGGGGTTTGAGTAGATGATTTATGACAGAGAAAAGTTGTTTAGGTTTTTCTCTGACTGTTATTGATTAAGTTTGAGTGGTATCGAGATCTGGCAGTGGAGAGCTCTTTGGAGTAGTTCCTCGAGGGCCCGTCCAGCTGTTTTCATTTGCCGAAGCTCCTTTGTGATCCTTTGTGTGTGATTTGAGTGGAGCATTGGCTTCCAGGATGTTTTGGAGGCTGTTATTTTAGTGATCAGCTAGCTCCCTGACGGGAAAGATGTGTGGCAGTAGGCAGGTTTTTAAGATCACGTGTCAAGTCGGTGGGATTTATAAGCTTCAGGTTTCTGAAACGGATACAGCGTTTTGGTTTGGATGAGTGTATGGGAAGATGCATGGAGGTGATTTTATGGTCAGAGACACCCAGGTCATGTACTTGGAGGTCAGAAATGGGGACTGAGTCAGTAATGACTAAATCAAGAGTATGCCCCTTGTTGTGAGTGGGGACCTCGACAAGCTGCCTCAGGTTAAAATAGTCCAACATCTCAAGGTGCTCAAGTAAGTAGAAGGAGAATAAGAGGTATTTTATTATTTTCATTAGACAAGTTCTTATGTAAAAGAAAAATCATTCGTTATGTTTTTATTTATTTATTTTGGTCATGTTATGATATTGTACAAACAGAATAAGGCACGGTACAGACTAGAGCCTATTAATAAAGAGTAAAAAGGAAATAGGAATATTATTGATTCTCTGTGTAATTATATCATTTTGTAATTAACCTCATTAACCTCTTTGTGGTTGCAGGTTCCACCCTGATAGCATCCAGGAGTTTTTGAGCATGAGGAAGCGGAAGAGTGAAGGGTGGAAGTGTGATGTGAGTTGTTGGTCTTCTGGCTGCTTCAGTGTTATTTTGCTCCATTGTTAGAAATATATGGCCACTAGGGTAGTGATAGTCTAGTGCAGGGGTGCCCACACTTTTTTGGCTCGTGAGCTACTTTTAAAATGACCAAGTCAAAATTAGCTACCAGCAATAAAAATGATATAAAACTATATTTACCTTACATAGCAACATGAACATGTATGGCTCAATGTAGTGCTGTAAATTTTTGACCATCAACAGCCAGAGTTGCAAAGTCCAGACATAATCCCCTCTCTTTTCGGTGTGTATTCAATGTTGTCTGTGTTTGGTTTATTACTTGTTTCAGGTCCCCCACTCATTTTTACTCCCTTTTTTTAGAATTAAGTAAACTGTTAGCTGCTAACTTGGGGACTTTGCAGGAGTTTTGCACTAGCGCACGCGGTTGACCGAGCATGCGCGGTGATGCTTGTTACAACAGATGACACTGGATTGGCTGTTCTGTATGTCAATCAACTGCCAAACCCCATAGTGGGGATAGATGATTGGCTCATTCTGTACTGCAGTGTTTTCTGTGGCTCATGGATCACTCATTTTTACATTCCGTGGCCTCACGTGCGCGGTAGTTTATTTTGAATGGCAGGGCTCTGCGATCGATTAGCAATGCCTTCATGGTCGACCGGTAGCTCGCGATCGACATATTGAGCACCCCTGGTTTAGTGGTTAGAACCTTTCCCTTGTGAAGATCGCAGGTTCAAGTCCCACTACACTGCTCCGCCGGTGGCGGTTACTCGGTGTGTCCTGCACTTGATGGGTGTGATGGGGTCTGTTCACAATGACAAAATGTCTGTCACTTTTACTCATTAAAAAATCAGTCTTTGTTTTCTAAAAAGAATCTTACAATACAGTGATTTAATAAGATCTAACAAGATGCAGTTTGGACAATGTTTATTTATCGTTAGAAAAGGAATATGCCGTCAAACCCCATTAGCTCGCCCCAGTTATCTTGCCAACCTCACCTCTCGCCATGAAAGGCTGCAGAACAGATTTTTTTCCAAGTTATTTACCTCGTTAAGCTGCCGACCTCGCCCATCGCCCTTACCACAATGCACATTGTGTTTGGTGTATGTATTTCTACATCTATAGCTCGCCAAACTTGGGTCAGTGTTTGTTCTGAATGTAGCTACTGCTGCTACTGAACCACTGCATTGCCCAGAATTCTCCCAACCCAGTACCAACTCGTATATTCCTGTAGGAGTAAACAACCAGAAGAATTGGGAGAGTCACACACCTGCAATGTCGATAGGGAGAGTAGGGTGGAGCAGGGGGAGCACATAAGGAAAGGCAGAGCTAGCAGGCAGAGGACCAGCAACAACACAGGTCAGGTGAGTGAAGATTTCGGACAGGAATGTGTCCATAGCATCCAGAAAAGTGTCCTTCAGTGTCTGTAAGCAGCCTGACTAAGTGCCAATGTGAGCAGCTACTGAGCATGCGCAGGCTAACCAGAGCTAAACAAACCTGCTCAGAAGAGTGTAATCAAGCCCAAAATGAAGGGAATAGTGGCAGCAAATTTCCAAACAGAGAAAAGGTAGTGTGGTGTGTGTTTATGTAAACTATCTTTTGTTGCTTCTCTCTGTAGATCTGCCACAAGTCCTTCACTCGTCGACCTCACCTGGAGGAGCACATGATCCTGCATTCGCAGGACCGACCTTTTAAATGTGCCTATTGTGACGACTACTTCAAGTCACGCTTTGCCAGATTGAAGCACCAGGAAAAGTATCACCTGGGTGAGCATAATCAGACGTTCCACTTCTTTTCATTCTTGGTGAGCAGGGTGGTTGCAGATCTTTCAGCTGCTTTGTTTCGTCATTATCCTAGGACCTTTCCCGTGCGACATCTGCGGCAGGCAATTTAATGACACGGGCAACCGAAAGAGGCACATAGAGTGCACCCATGGAGGGAAGAGGAAGTGGACCTGCTATCTTTGCGGGAAATCCGTCCGAGAGAGGTGAGGCTTGGGGTTTTAATTTCTGGAAAATCCAGCTTGAGCTTAATGTTTTATCTTTTATAGTTGTTTGAAATTACTCAGTGAGAATTTTTCCATACTAAGTGCCTTTCGTATTTTTTGGTTTCTGTAGTTACTGCTGATTCTTTTATGAACCTGGTTTCTGACACTTTAACACGAAGTGTCCCCCTCACCCCAAAAAAATTTTTAAACATGTATTTAACTTTTTTCTGATTTTTCTAGGGTGAAAAAAATGACCAACTTAAACATATTGTTGCATTACTTCTTCACTCCAGGAATGAGTAATTCATTCATTCATTCTTTCATTCAATTATTGCTTATACAATTTGGGTCATAGGGAAGCTGGATCTGATCCCAGCTGTCTATGGGCCGGGTTCATCTATATAAAAAGTAATTACCTACGCCTGGTGGTAACATGAAGATGACCGTGCATCTAAACACTGTTTGCCAGCCGCCATTAAACAACAACTTAAGAAAATGTTATAACAGGCTCTGGAAATATGTGTATGACACTGTGACATTAGACTTAAACATGCTTTATTAAACTCTCTGGGTAGGAGTAGGGCTCAATCTAAAAATGGTAGAGGAGTCTTTTTGCTTAAAAGGTCATCCTGACTTCTTACCTTCGTACATCCAGCCTTCGTCATCCAGTCCATTTTAGTTTGAGGGCTTTTCCTGCAATGTTGCCATCTGTTGAGCTCCAGCTTTATTTTCTTCTAATTTTCATTTTAGAACGACACTGAGGGAACATCTGAGGATCCACAGTGGAGAGAAGCCTCACCTCTGCAGCATCTGTGGCCAAAGCTTTCGCCATGGCAGCTCCTACAGGTACAGTGGGTGAATAGTGGAGCGGCTGAACAGAACTTCCTGTCAGTTAGCGCTCTGATTGATGGGTGTTTTTGTATAGTATTGTGGAGAACAAAGACATATAGCACTGCTTCCTCAGAGGTTAATGTAATTTAAGCCTATACCAGCAGGCCTCTGTTATCTACACACGTACATCAGACCATGTGGAGTTGTTCAGTAGGGCTGAACAATTTGGGGAAAAAGTATCTAATTGCATTTTTGGGGTAAAATACTCATTTTCAACATCAGCATTATTCATTCATTTGGTTTAATGTGTGATGTTCTAATTAGGGATGTCCCGATCCAAACTCAAATCTAGGGGTTTTTATATGATGTGATTATATATGATTTTATAGGATCGGCAGGAACAAGTCTAACCTTGTTTTTTTTTTTGCAACAATCGGACCTAGGACCTTCTTACTTTGAGGAGACATCGCAACTCCTTGCTGCCCAGATTGCATTTAATAATATTTAAAATTGTAATTATTTTTAAAAAACACTTTAAATGTCATTATTGTCCATAAATTGATCTTTTTTCCCCACTCAAAAAGTTTTTTTTCTTAAGTGCTATGTACCAGTTGTGCCAGTTCTCAGACTCTGCGTGATTAGATTTCATTATCATTATAACTCTTTATTCATTATTATTACTCTTCCAATTACCAGTAAAACTTTTAACTGGGATATAGTTAAAACTACAGCCCTTGCAATTAAGAATTGTTCAACCCTGGAGTTCAGTAATGTGTAATGGACACTCTTATGTGGATTCTGACACTGCATAACTCACTTTTATGTTATAAACAAGTACAAAGGACAAAATTCTTGCTTTAAGATGCTGTTGCTGGTGTTTTTATGTGAAAAGTAGTTTATTTGTCCTCAGGCTGCATCTTCGTGTGCACCATGATGATAAGCGATACGAGTGTGAGGAATGTGGCAAGACGTTCATTCGCCATGATCATCTGAAGAAGCACAGGAAAATTCACACTGGTAACACTGAGCTATTTAAGCCCCTCTCATCCATATACACACACACACACACACACACACACACACACACACACACACACACACACACACACACACACACACACACACACTCCTGGGATGATCTGTCACACTGGCTGTGTTTACATGGATATGTTATGTTATATTTTAAATATTTTCTGATATGTTAATGGACAATAAAGAGTAATTATAAAAGTAATTCTTAAATAAAATAATTAGATCACTATGGATTTACCAAGTGCATCATTTTGAAGCCCACTAATGAAATCATAGATAAATTAATATTGAGGAAAAAATGTAAATGCACATTAAACCACATGAATACCTACACTGCATTAAGAATTCAGATGTATATCTTACATGTAAGACTAGTTGTTATCTGACTGACTTTAGGGTCTTCTTTAAAAAATAGTTTCAATTGTTCTGCTGCTTTACCTTTTACTATAAATCCTAGATACGCACTCCTCTCTGTGTTAGAGATAAGAAAAAAACATAAGAGTCCAGCATATAAACACCAGTGTGACTCTCCAGACAATCAGGGAGCTTGGGTCATGCAGACATATGGCTAATTTGGTTTCCTCACTGTTATTAGAATATCAAATTCATGAAATACTTTAGTTGTGTAAACTTTGGTTGTTGTTGAATTTATATAGAGCCGTACACAATCCCACGGTTGCTTAACATTCTAAAAAAGTCTATAATTAAAAGAATAGAAATGTGAAAGGTAATCATAGTTTTTTGTTTAAATTTGGAGGTAGAAAAGGAAGAACAAACACAGAGAGACTGAGGAAGAAAATTCCAAAGTTTGGGGCTATGTAGGACCTGCCTCAAATAGTGGGAAGTCATGTGTGAAGGCCATTCAGAAGATCCACAAAGTGAAAGTGACTGTCATTTTAAACAAACCAGAGGGAAATGTGACCTCTGCATTTGCCCCATCCACAGGGGTGGAAAGAGGGGGCAGTGGACAGCACCTGGGGAGCAGGATATTGGGACCCTACCTTGCTCAAATAATGTCACGCTCACGTGTGTGGAGGAACACGTGAACAGATGGTCGCAGGTTCAAGGCCCGGGCCAGGTGACTCAGTGGTGCCTGGGCTGGGACTTGAACCTGCGACCATCTGTTCACATGTTCCTCCAAACATGTTAGCGTGAAATTATTTGAAGAAGAGATTAAAACTTAAGGGATTAACAGACAAACACAACTAAACACAGATTTGGTTAAAAGAAAAGTGTGTGAATGTAATGAAACTTATTTAGGATGATCTGTGGAAACACAAAGGAGTGTTTCTGGGACACTAATCAGGTCCATCTAAACCAGTATGTAAAAAGGCAGAAGCTCATGTATCAAAAATATATAATATTCTGATTAAAATGTTTGATCCTATTAGATCCATGTGAACAGGTCTCATCTGAACCCTTTCATTTGGGCTGAAGAAACATCATCCATGTGAGCAGAGCTGCCTATTGGTCCAGCCTGGGCAGTGAAGGCCTCAGATAAAACATCTCACTCTGTTCTTCTGCAGGTGAGAGAGCCCACCAGTGTGAAGAATGTGGGAAATGTTTCAGACGTGCAGACCACCTGACCGTCCATTACAAAAGCATTCACCTAGGAGAGAAAGTCTGGAGAAAGTAAGCAAACCTGCACTTAATACAACCACTTCAGCAGAAACCTGGAGGTCCAGCACTGTGGACAGAAATGAAATGAAACACACAGGGTTAATGTGATTGCAGTGTAGGGTGGTGTGATAAAACAGGTATCAGTTTTATGTTAAGACATTTTATTAGACACAATCACTTAAATGTTTGCTGCCATGTATTGGAACCAGGTCTTCATGGAGACCAAACTGTGGTCATCTTTAAAAAGAAGCTAAAAACTGCCATTGCCGCAGTAAAGCAGAGGCTTTTTCACATAAAACGTGTATTACTTTACTTTATTTACAATCTTACCTTTATTACTTTTCTGTTTGAGTTTATTGCTTTTTTTATTGCTGACTTTCTTTTTATGTTCATTTTATCTTTGTAAACGACATTGAATGACCTCTTTGAGTGAAATGTGCTATAGGAATAATCTTGTTTTTCCTCTCTAGGGCATTTTCTAGCTTTAGGAGCTGGGTAAAACTTCTTTTAATTGGAATGTAGTACAAGATTTGCTAAAATATTACCCAAGATAATACCTTTACACTGTCTGCAGTTATTTTAGTTCATGTTAATTGCTTTGTTTTTCTTTGTTTTAGCTGCATTTTCTTAATTATTTTTCTTATTTCTGCTATTACAATTTTATATATATATATATATATATTTTTTTTTTACTTTTACTTTTTTATCTTTTAACTTCCATTTTTCCCGTTACCTTCTATTTTGTCATGTCCCTTATCTAATAATTCCATCATTCTTCTCAGCTACATTGAACATGAGGTTCCATGTTGGTCGGACAAAAGTTTACAATGCGGGAAACAATCTTGATGCCTTATAAAGTGACTTTATTGGGGTTATAGATACACATTTACCTTTTTTATTCTTTACACTGTGACAATAGATTCTTCATTTGGAGCTATTGAGCAGCAGAAATGTCTAAAGCATTGATCTTATAATCAAGAGTTTGATTCCCAGCAACACCTTGGTCGTCTGCGGCCGACATCTTGTAGATGGTTTTTGAAAGTATGTTCTCCACCCCTGCAGATACAAGGCTGTGGTGCACCAGTGTGAAGTGTGCAAGAAAGAGTTCAGAGGAAAGACCAACCTCATGACGCATTTCAGGACACATTCAGGTAAACTTACAGAATCGCATCAAAAGGCAACGACATATATTTTTGTAATCATCAGAGACCACAACGCACATTTCTACCAGTGTTTCATGCTGATTTCAGATTTGTTTCAGTTTTTTGCAGTCATGTCAACTCTTTGTGTTCTGAGTAAGTAAACCAATCAATCTTTTCAGTGCAACGTCAAGAGGCGCTCGATGACCTAGATCTACAGAACGGTTTCAGGCCACCAACACGGTTTCTTCATAATCGCTTACAGTCTGATCATCTTCTTTCTCTGTATCTGAATTATGGCCATACAGCATCCAGCAGTAGTCATCATCATCCTCTCATTCCAGAAACTTCTGCAGCAATGCTCCATTGACTGAATGGTGGAAATGTTCTCCTTGCTCCTCACTCACTTTATCTAGATTAGAAAGATCTCTAGATGGGAAGGATTTTCAGTCACATTCCACATCCCAGTTTCTGCTCTAAATCCAGCAGCTTCTGAACTCGTTCCTTGTGTGCAGGAGACTTATGGCCCAGAAAGTTCTCACAGAGCCACTGCAGAGGAGCTAGTTAGTACGATTCTACCAAATATCATATATCATCAGCTTCATGTGCTGGAGAAAAACTGAACACAGATTTGAAATCACAGTACAGGAACACAGTACAGAGCCCACAGAACATCAGTGATGAGAACGGCCTGTGTAATTAGGGCTTCTCTATTGATTATTCTTATGAAAACGTCTTTGGTCAAATGAAAAAATATAGGCTGGTTTTGGGTGGGAACAAACTAAAGGTGAAATTTCTAGTCTGATTCAGCATCCCATCAAGACAGAGCCCAAAGTAGGTGATACTTACTAACCTGTGTGTGTGGGTGTGTGCGCGTGCTGGGGGTGGAGCTACGCTACAGTGGGATGTAGTCAGTGACACACACATACAGTCTTGTGCAAAAGTTTAGGCACCCCTTGTTAAATAACAGATTTTGTTGATTTTGTAATTGAAAAGATGATCTCTTGAACATGGAAGAAAAACTTTTAAATATTAAAGCAAACATTGATGCATAGTTACTTTTTATGCCAAAAACTGAAGAAAAATAAAAACATTATGGCACTTGCAAACACTTTTTAGAGCTAGAAGTCTTTTAATTCTTGTACTTGGTATTTTCTCCCATTCTTCCTGCAAAAGGTTCTAGTTCTGTAATATTCTTTGGTCGTCTTGCATGCACAGCTCTTTTAA
>JBBIGC010182500.1:0-14502 GCA_037576955.1 Lepidarchus adonis
TGTGATTTTTGCTGCTGTAACATGTGAAATTTCCCACTTGTGGGACAATAAAGGATTATCTTATCTTATCTTATAAATTTATAGAACAAAGTGTTCAATTTTGATGAGTTTAATGCAGTTTTGTGTTGCTGTAATAACTGTACTGTAGTTTTATAATTCAGTAGGGGTCGCTATGCATGACGTCTGTGTGCACAGATTAGACTTAGTTTAGGCAACAAACAAAATGCAAACTTTCCTCCATAGATTTGACCTGCTGTGTGAAATGCTGTGTGTTCTCAGTTGGAGAATGTGGAAGCTGAACAAAACCAGCGTGAGCAGGAAAAACACAGGGCCACTGCTACAGAATCCCAGCACAGGTCTCGGCTCTTTCTGCACGCGGTCAACACACAACAGAAGCAGGACAGACCGAGGAGAAGCCAGGAGGAGCGCATCAGTGAGTTCAGCGTGTAAACTACACCTAAACTAATAGTTCCACACAGTCTAATTTAATTGCATCATGAGTTTTGTGCATAAGTTTTCTTCAGCATGTTTATACAGTCTTGTTCACCTGCCATAGACTTAACTTAGGACCTGGTTTCTTTATTTATTTTTCTTCCACGACACTTAATGTGGCCTGAACCGTAAGGTGCAGACACACAAATGATATATCAAATCAACCGGCTCGCTCCTGGGAGGTGTACAATTTACTTTTCTATAATAAATATTTTTAAAGTTAAAATTTTCCATATTTTTGTCAAAAAATGGCAGCAACATGCCTCCAGACAACCTCATGCTATTTCTCAATACTTTGTCGTATAAACGTCATTCAAAATTTAAATGAGGCTAGACACTCTGAGTGTGAGTGTGAGTGAGTGTGAGTGTGTGAGTGTGAGAGAGAGGTGGACCATCATTATTTAAGGTGGAATATTAAGTTCTACCTTACACACATGGTCATAATGGTTTCATACACCCAGAATATTTAGGCCTCTGTGAAAGTAAGTGAAGAATGCCCCATGGAGGGTCTGTAAGTTGCCAGAGTAACACTGTGTTTTCTGCAGATCAGCTAATGGAACAGAAGCTCCACTCGCTCTGCTCATCAAAAGGACAGACAGACAATCCACAGTCTAATACAGTCAATATCTGTCTGAACAACAAGTCCTCCTCTGATGAATCCACATGCTGTGAGTAAATCTCAGTCAACACCTTTCAAACTAGGGGGTGTGCCGAAATAATGATATATTGTCATCCTTACTCACATGATACGATAATCGATACACCAACGGCAATATCGATATTTTAATAAACATTCGCTGCAAATTTGACTCACCAGTGTCGTTACCTCATGTCTCCTCTGGGTGGCGCTGCAGGACACAAGGAAACTCACCAACAGAGAGACACATTAAACGCTGGGCTGAAAGACGCCCAATCACATTTAAATCTAAAGTCTGGGTTCACTTAGTTTCGCTTTTAGAACATTGACGGAACAGACCGTGGATTATTTTATGACGGTCGTATCTCTGTGCGTCTCTTTCCCGCATGAAGCTACAACCCTGTCGATGTGATAAACATGTCAGGATATCATTGTCCTTAATAATAATTTTGATCAAACAAAAACATAAAGATTTGTAAATTGTTTCAGCATAGAAAGAGTTAAACTAGAAACTGTACCGGAGACCCCGCCTTCCAAACACACATCATCAATGTGATTGGTGGAGACACGATGACTCTTGACATGTTTCATGGGCGCAATGCATTATGGACTATGTAGTGTCTGGTGCAGCAAAACCGGTGGGAATATGATGTAAAATAGTTGGAAAGAGAGTCAGAGTAGTAATTTCAGTTGCAGCACGACGCTAAAGGGAAAAAGGAAAGGTAAGGACACCACTGTTACTTATGTAAATTAGTGGCTTATGGCTTTTATAACATATCAGGCAATATAAAACGCATAACTTACTATTACTGACAATTGCTGTGAACAATTTTTCCACTGAAATGTCATTGTGTATTGCAGTAAATACATTAAATATTTATTTTTCCTAATAATAATGATCACAACATATCCATTACATTACATTACATTTATTCATTTGGCTGACGTATCCATCTTTAACACAAAAACGTTGACTTCAGAAGTAGTCTTCGCTTTAAAAATTCACCTCAGTGAAACTGCATCTACAGTAGCTCCTCTGTGGGATTAGAGCAAACGGGCTTTGTTCCTCATGTGCATCACCCATGATCTTGTCACTGGTTTACTGATTTGCCTTCCTTGGACCACTACCAAACTGGTATTTTACACAAATACCAATAAAAAGATTGTAGTATACTTCTCTTCATCACAATGGTTGTGTTAATGGAAGTTAAATTAATGTTCATTATTCATAGTTCTTTCTTAATAGTGTATAACATTTCTTTACAGCCCAAGTCTTCTCCTGAAGAAGTAATATAAACAGGAAAATAGGTAAATGTGGGTTTATGATATATGTCCATTAGTAGCCCACTGTTTATAAAGTCACATGCAAGAGTGCAGGTGGGATTTTCTCTCAAAAATGCAAATAAAAACGAACTGAATGCTATTAGCGCCCTCCTCTGGGGAATCTGAATTATTGTGAATGTTGATTTCATTGTGGCAGTAATTTATTTGAGCTACTACTCTTCCACCACAGCTTTGTATTGAGCAGATTATTCGGGTGATGAGTCATTCTCAGCACAGTGACATACGAGAGTGGGGTTGTTTTTCTGCAGGAAACAAACGTGCACTTATCAGGTGTGTGACTCTAAAGTGACCAGTAAGTAGCAAAAATAAACCAACTCTTTCAATTTTGTTGTGATTGCAGTATCTCTGGACCGCGGTCGAGGTCAACTGGACCATGAGGAGAGGGAACTGTTGCAAGAGGTGAGACAGCTCCGGCAGAAACTGTCTGCCAGAGCAAGGACAGCAGACTGGAGCTCCCAGTCAGTCAGCTCACAGCACTCCCAGTAATCCCACCACTGGAGTAGACCACGCATGAACAGAACCTAAGGTGCAGGGCGGGGTCTCGGTTTTGGGTTTTTTTAAACTTATTTTTGTAAGCATTGGTCCATGTTGGACTCCAGTTATGGATTATATTTATGCTTTTGGGAATTAAATCGCAAATCACCAGGAATTTTTACACAGTAATTGTGAAAACACTCTAATCTGACACATTTCTTGCTTCGGGAAGTAATAAAATCAATGTTAAAAAGTTGCTGTATTGGAGATAATTGTCTCACCACAGCAACTGTTTGTCATGATTTCAATGCATTAGTTCCATGATTGGACTTCATTTTCCTAAATGTTGAAATAAAAAACCCTTTTAAACAATTTCACGTTTGAGTGATTGTCTTCATCGTTATATGGATGTGAAAATTAAAAAGCAGACACAGAAGTCTTAGCAGAAATCCATTTATTGTCAGATTTGCACCCAAGCTCCACACTGGTATCCGTGCACAGTAAAGAAAATGTATGGAGACTAGAAATCTCAGCACATGGAAAGCAAACCAATACTTTTCTGCTGATTCCACTTCCAAAAATGCAAAGTAAGGATGTGAACTGCCGCCTTGTGTTGTTTCTCATTTGGGCGTCGACTTGGACAGAGGTGAGAACGGCTGAATCTGGACTATAATTCATACACACGTGCAGTAGAAACGATGAAATAACTGATTACACCCTCCCCCTCCCCCCATCCCGACAGGTCACTACATCAGCGACGTGGCTGAAGTTTTAACGGCTGTGTCCCGTAAACAGGAGTCTGAAAAAGCAGAACCCAGCTGAGAAACACTGCTGATGACCTGGAGAGATGTTTGTGCGGCTGGAGACGGAGATGGGCACTGCCAACGCGTCACGGACTTCACCAAGCACACGGGCCTCACCAAATACGACTCATGGTTAAAAAACAGTGGAAAATGAAATAAATTGCTGTAATTCAAGGCCCATCATAAAAACCGCACCAGGGCATACTTCAAAAATAAAACAAAAACCACTTTTTTGTTTAACATTTACAATGACTGAAAAATCTTATTTAAAAATTATTGACAGATTGAATTATTGTAAATTGAATCATCTACAACTGACAATTGTTTATTGATGAGGTTATAATACAATATTTTAAGTGAATGGAGTTATAAGAAGCTAGGCAGTGTTGACGCGTTAGCTGTTAGCAATTAGCTTTTGTGCGCTCTGTGGCCAGACACACGTTTTCGATATTATCTCTTCCTGAGCATTTAACACATTCTCCTGCTTCACTCACCTGTGCAGCAGCGTTGGCAGACATCTTTTTTCTAAAACCTACAGTGCTGTTTAAATTGCTTTTTTAAGGGAGGATAGGCAAAACTGCAGCGTCGTCAATGACCTAACATGCCGATCGATAGGCCATCGCATTGTCTGTCTCAGCACAATTTCTAAACTTGTTCGATTGAGTTTTATTGTCTGTGTATCACTGTGATCATCCTCATTTTTATCAATAAAAAAATCATGTATTAATAGTTTTTTAAAGTTTTTTTTAATTGGTCATTTTATGATGTTCAGAATAGCATGCTCAAACTCAGGCAAGAGCTGATTGGCTGTTTATTTGGTGGTTATAGAGGCTTTCTTACCTGCATGAAATCATGATAACAGTTCAAAGTTCAGTTTAATTTTTTATTTTTTTTGACAACATTTTGGACTGGTGGCCAGAGTGGAAAGAACACATTTGTTTTGTTTGGTCTTGTCTGGAGCATAAGGAGGATGTAAAGCAGGTGCACCAGCACAGAACCTTGCACTGTCGCCCATAGCAAAGAGATGGAGCTCGACAAAGTTTTCTGTTCAGAGCTCAGAGCAAAAACATTGCAGTTGGAGATCACAGTGCAGGCTGAGAGTCTGATACACCAACCTATGATGGAAATCAGCATCATCTCCTGGTCTTCTTCATGGACAGGTCTTGAAAGGGAAGTTTTGAACGTTGCTCGATGATTGACTTCATTGCTTGGAAGGGCAACCTCAAACAGCGCACATCATTTTTACAGAGTGCGGTCAATGTTCGGAGTTACTAGCAATGCAAATGTTGAATCAACGTCAACAGATCAATCTTCCAGTTTTTTATGCAGGTATCCTCTTCATTTACACAGTAAGATGCACTTGATGAAGAACTTCTTTGGTGAAGGTGCTTCCATGTCAAGTCAAGGCAAGTCAAATGTATTTATACAGCGCTTTCTACAACTGACGTCACAAAGCAGCTTTACAGAGTTTATAGAATCCAGGTCCGAGCCCCAATGAGCAAGCCAAGGCGACAGTGGCAAGGAAAAACTCCCTAATTATAGGAAGAAACCTTGAGAGGAACCAAGGCTCAGAAGGGGAACCCATCCTCCTCTGGTCGACACCGGATAGTGAACAAGGTCTCAAGTTTTTGGGTGATGAGGTTTCTAACTTCCATTCCGTGGCTGCTGGTATTTTACATTCAGTTTTTTAAACGACATTGGCTTTAGATCATTAGTTGAGGAAGATGCTTGTACACTCATTTTTTGTTCAGTCAACTTTAGATTTTAAGTTCAGTTACTTTTGATCCAGTGCTGATTCGGAGAGAGGGCACATATCTGTTTTAACTTCGAGCCCATAGCAAAGAGACCAGACTCGACAAAAGACACAACAGATGGTTGGGTCTGTTCAGAGTTTGGAGCATCTTTGTGTGCTACACCAGTTAGGGGCCCACTAATGCTTCGGAGCTCTTTTAAGAGCTTTAACAAAACGATGGGCTTTGTCTCAATTTGAGCATTGAAACTTCATCCTCTCTCTCTGACGGCGGCCCCTAATGAGCCGAGACGAGAAACATTCTCTGAACTGAGGTCGAAACCATGAGAGGAACCAAAGCTCAACATGGGAACCCATCCTCCTCTGGTCGACACCAGATAATAGTCTAAAAGTGAATATTTCCCATTTTCAATGAACTTAAAACCAAGTTACACACATTTTTAAGTTGACTCCAGACATTTTTTACAGTGTACATCTTGTTTGTGGCTCAACTGTTTCGAATCCATAAAGGCAATTTATCCTAGTCAGCACTCCCAGGGTAAATTGTTTTGCCTTCAATACAATATCATTCTATTGCTTGGTCTGCACATAGGCAATCTACTATACACTAAGTCTGCCCTGTCATTCATTTCTGAGAACAAGAAAGAACTAAGGGCCTCACATTTGGACTTTGCTTCATCAATCTTTCTATCATCAAGGTTCCTTGTGCACAGAAGTCTTCCACAGATATTTGGGTTGGCATCAGCAGAATCCCAAACTGATTTTTTAATGTCATTTATAACCGTGCAGAGCGCGCGCATGAATGCTTCTCTCTCTGTTATGCTTCTTTCACTGATGCTAATTCGCTTCATCAACAGGGATTTGATTTCATTTAAAACCTGTGTTATTACGTGTTCAGGGCCCAAGTGTGAGTGCACACCCTGCATCTTAAAATGATGCTGAGACCGAGTTTCTTTTTTCCACTCTGTACAGAGATGGTGATAGAGTAATGTGCCTACTGACTGCAGAGTATTGCTAGTTCTTTTGTCCTCTTTTGGCCTGTTTAAGTAGGTCGGTCTTCCTGTTTTTTCTTTCCACAGAGCATCACGGAGCTCATGCCCCACTTCGTCAGTGAGAGCTCTCAAAAAGAAACGTGTCTCCAACTCTTTAAGAGTAAAGATGAACATCGAGTGGTACCAATCTCTCTTCTTAACGATATGTAAAAGTAAAGAGTGATTATCAAGGACCACATCCAACTCTTCCGCAGTCGTAGGAAAATCAAAATCTAAAACCTAAAAAAGACAAAGCAAAGAACATTTTGTGGTTAAAGAAATGAACAAATCAGTCATTAGATCAAGTAGAGAACCATAATAACTCCATTAAATTAATGGTACTTCACTTCCGGAAGTTTCCGGCGCCAGGGGTCATTGATTGGACAGAATTTATTATGGCGGTCCCCATTTATATGATCAAATATGAGCATGTGGTAAACTGACTGACCACACATGAGCTAAAAGTGAGCAAACTAATTGCTGCCGGGCCAGTATTACAACTATTAAAATGCATAGTTTAAATGAAATCATGTACAAAATGGTGAATGTGTGGTTTATTTTGACCAGATGTTTTTTTCCCCAACATTTATACATTTAAATAATCTAATATGCTTTACCCTTTCCCGTGGCGGGCGCAAAGCAGGCTTTAATGGGCGACATTCTGACATCCCAGGCCCCCTCTTAGCAGTGTTTTTTGGTTGAGCATGTATTGCTGGTAGCCGTGTCGCTGAACGTTTCTTCACTAAAGGCTTTGGTGAAGAATTGTTTGGCTTTGTAGGCTGCCTCACTGGAGGAAATATCGCTTTCTCTGACATTTTCGAGCCGTGCGAAGCCGAAGTATTTGGTGAAGAATTGTTTACTAATGTAGACTGACTCAATGTCGGCATCTTCCGTAGACGATACAACGATTCTCAAGTCTTGCGAATTTAAAACTGACCGGCTTTTCTTGCGCAGCGTCTATTTATCGCCTTTCATTAAGCCACGCCCCTGAACGCCAGCTTAACCCTTACGGATTGGCCACGCTCAAATTCACCCATCCAATCGTCGTTGACCACGCCCCATTCATTCTATTGTTGCGTAAATTCAGTCTGTACATGGATGTTTCTGTATTTCCAGTTCTTGCGACTATTAATACAGATTGGGGAAACATCATGTTTATAATAATAATATTAATAATAATAATGTCGTCATCTTCATTATTATTATTGTTATTATTATTAATGGTGTTGTTGTTGTTTATTCTTTTCTAAGAAGAAGAAATGTCTGGGGGTTGGGGGCCATGGGCTAAATAAAATACAGTAATAACTGTTTTTAGTTTTTATTATTTTTATTATTAATAGTCCCTAAAAAACAACAACAATATTATTATAAGCAGTACTACTACTAATGAATATTATTTTTAGTAATAATAATAATAATATTTCACTTCTGCTTCAACATGGAAACTTAAACTCCACCTCCAGAGTCAGAAACAGGATTAATAATAATAATAATAATAGTAGTAATAATAATAATAGTAATAATAATAATAATAATGTCGTCATCATCATCATTATTATTATTATAATACTACTACTACTACTACTACTACTAATAATAATAATAATAATAATAATAACAATAATAATGTCGTCGTCATCATTATTATTATTGTTATTATTATTAATGGTGTTGTTGTTTATTCTTTTCTAAGAAGAAGAAATGTCTGGGGGTTGGGGGCTATGGGCTAAATAAAATACAGTAATAACTGTTTTTAGTTTTTATTATTTTTTATTATTATTAATAGTCCCTAAAAAATATATAAGCAGTACTACTAATAATAAATATTAATAATAATAATAATAATAATAATAATAATAATAATAATAATAATAATAATAATAATAATATTTAGCTTCTGCTTCAACATGGAAACTTAAACTCCACCGCCAGAGTCAGAAAAAGAATTAATAATAATAATAATAATAATAATAATAATAATAATAATAATAATAAAAGAACAACTTGATATCAGGAGAAATGGAGGACATTCTTCTACACAATCCATTCACACATCAATCTTCCTCTCATTGTAACTGTGTTTATCAGTGAAGACTCTTTTCCTCCCTGCGAGAGTCACTCGCTCTTTTTCTACAAATGTCATGTGATGTAAACTCACATTCTGCACTGATGTATTAAAACTTCCCAGCTGCTGTTTTAATGTCTGTTATGTGACTAAGCTTAATTAAGGCAGAGAGTAATTGGACGCCATGTCCACAATGTAAATGAATTCTAGGAAGTGGTCCCAGTCTTTTCATTGAGCAGTTGGGTTTTTATACATGTTTTTTAAAAAAAAGTCCCAAGTTATATTGTGTCAAAGGTCTTAAAACGATCTAAAAGCAAAATAAAGGCAAAGATCATGATGAGGATCATCTTTGGATCTGTATCTCCTGAAATCAGACTGAGTTTCATCACTAATGTAACGTAGAACCATTTTAAATCTGCAACATCTCAGTCGTTGTTGAGGAGACACGTTCATCAATGTAAAGTGGGTCTTGTTGGTTTTGAATTCTGGGTAAAAGTTCTGTTCTAAAGTTGGAGGGAGAGTCAGGATCACAGAGAGAATTATTATCTAGAAAAGGTTCATTAGTTTCTGGATTGTCTCAACTACAGAATCGTGATTTTAAAGGAAGTTATTTAATTTCCAATAAGAATCTTGATGTTTATTTCTTCTGAGATCTGGACTGATGCAGCATTATGGTCTGTTTGTGATGCTGTTAGTGTAAGTATATAATGTAATGTTGGGATTTTATATATATGGACTAGACCAGGGTTCGGCAACCGGAGCCATTTCACCTCCTCTTCAACTAAAATAAACTTAAATAAACTTATAAACGTTTAAATCTCTTGTTCCAACAACTGAATGAGGCAAACAGAAGAGCAGGGTGCAGGTGTAGACGACTTTAAAATAAATTACACACTTTCCCGTATTTGTGTAAAATTAAAAGGTTTTTAAAAAGATAAACATAAAATTACACTTGTTTGGCATTTCTTTCATTTTTGGAATAAGTGCTGTTTTTGAATTTTTGAAAACTAGCAGCAGAGTTCAGTCTCGAACGTGTTTACTTCATTATAATCACTGTTCCTCCATCTTTAGTTCCTACTTTTCACAAATTGCTCAGTGCTTGTTTTTTTTTAAATTGTCTTTTAACATTGTTGTTGCTCATTTCTCACCAGATATCCGACACACAGATCAGACACACAGATCAGACACATAGATCAGACACGCAGATCAGACACACAGATCAGACACACAGATCAGACACACAGATCAGACACAGATCAAGTTGAAGTGACCCAACGATCCTCAAAAGCTAGACATCATGCCAAGATCCAAAGAAATTCAGGACAAAAGAGAAAGTTTTTGAGCTCTATCAGTCTGAAAAAGGTTATATGACCCTTTCTGAAGCGTTGGGACTCCAGCGAACCACAGTGAGCACCATTATCGACGAATGACGAAAACATGAAACTGTGGTGAACCTTTCCAGCAGCTGGCCGACCAAGATTACCCCAAGAGCGCAGTGATGACTCATCCAAGAGGTCACTGAAGACCCCAAAACAACATCCAAAGAACTTCAGGACGTCAGTGTTCATGATTCTACCATGAAAAAGAGAATGGCCTGATTGGCCAACAGTAAAACATGGTGGTGGTAGTGTGATGATCTGGGGCTGTTTCACTGCTTCAGGACCTGGAAGACTTGCTTTGATAAAAGCTAATCTGTTCATAACCTCAAGCTGAAATGGCCATGTAGATTTGGATTTTTTTTCATTTTGTGTTTATTTGTGTTGTCTTTGACTAATATTTAAATTTGTCTGACGATCTGAAACATTTATAGTTTTATGCAAAAGTGTAGCGATCCCGGGGCGAGGGTGGGCAGCGCACAAAGAAAACGGGGAGCCCCCGAGGATCGAACCCGGGCCGCGCTTGGTGATAACCAGGGCAGAGAGAGAAAATAAATAAAGAAAAGAAGGCTCAAACGAAACTAAAGAAAGAAACCAAACATTGAGGGGGAAACTCTCAAACTCTTTCTAAATGCCAAGTTAACCTACACTATCTGCCTCATATGGTTTGGCATCGATGTCCCCTGACCTGAACCCCATAGAGCAGGTCTGGGACCAGTTGAAGCAGAGACTGCATGATCGTGACCTGCCAGCCCCAGAACAACATCATGAGATGTCGCTGTCAAGCTGTCATTGCTGCACATGGTGGAAACACCTGCTACTGATATAGTCAATTTTTGTTATTTGGGACTATCCCTGTTATTGTCTAAATTTCGGGGTAATAAATATTAAACTAATGAAAATCATGTTGTTTCTCATACATTATTACTAATATCAAAGGGAACTTTTACTTATTTCATTAAAATTCATAGCAAATAGTAAAAGCACTCATGTAAATAACAATTTCCCTGACTTATTGTGAGTAGCATATCTATAAAACAAGAACATCACTGCACTGGTAGAGCGCTTCGTATAAGACCGTTTGTCCTCCTCGGGGTGCCGTAGCTATCGGTGGCTGCCATAGTAACAGCTGCAGGCACGGACGCTGCGTAAGTTTTCCTTTATTACAACAGTCACGGGCTATTAAACTTACTCTTAAACGGAATTTACGGTAATAACGTGTTTAAAACTATATTTAGCTACAATTTTGACATTTTGCCCCAACGAGCTAAATACGTTTTATCTAAAGCTAATAGCATTTAGCGAACTAGCTAATGCTAGCTAATCTGAGGTGTTTTTTCCTTGGACGTTTCGACGCTTTGGGGCTCAGGTTTAGCGCACGAGAATGTAACAGATTTATAATGATGTAACTTTTAATATACATACCGTCTTGAATTTTTAATGCAACCTTAATATGGACACAAGTTGAATACTCTTACATATTAGCGTCGTTTTTTTCCATGCGTAACAACAGCAATAACACTAAAATGCTGAGCTATACAGAACATTACATTTTATTTTCGCAGATTAGTCTTCTAATCTATAGCAATGCTAGTTCTATAGCAAACTAAATTATTCAGTGTAAGGCAACTTTTGGTGATACGACTAATGTTAGATTACACTGTACTTGCATGTAAAATGTATAAGCACCAATGAAGATCATTTTTGAGTGAGGGGCTCACAATAGCCTAAATCTACAGAATGGTGTCATGCCAGTAACACTTTCTATAAAAAGGTTTACATTATGATTTCATTGCTCCCATGTGTCTGCATTATCCACACAGCATCCAACAGTAGTTGGGATCATGCTCTCAATCTAGAAACCTTGATAGTGATGCTCCATTGACAATGTCCTTGTAAAAATGTTCTGCTTGCTCGTCCCTCACTGTACCTAGATTTTCTGGAAATAACTCTGACATGCCACATCCCAGTACCTGGTCTTCTTTGGTCCGGAAAGTTCTTGCAGAGCCACTTGAATGCATTGCTGAGGAGCATCCCTGGGCATCCCTGGCTTAATCTAATTATACCAAATATCATACCATTAGCTTTATAAAAAAAACTAAACACAGATTTGAAAATAGCATGAAAAACCCATATAAAATCATCAATGATGAGAATGGCCTATGAATCCATATGTGGCTGAAACTGTCGCTTATCTATTTCAGGTCTGTGATTTCTTGGGCAGAGATATATTTGGAGAACGCCAGCGATGTCTTTCAGAGATTTGAGAAGTAAGCAAGTTTGACATTGTATATTTTTTTAGTTGTTTGGAGAAAATCCTTGGGGGGAATAATTCCAGTGTAATACTTGTTTGTTTTGTAGACTTTACAGAAATGATGCGTGCACTGGGATATCCCCGTCTCATCTCCATGGAGAATTTTAGAGTTCCAAACTTCCCCTTAGTGGCAGAAATACTTATCTGGCTCGTCAAGAGGTTAGATGTTACACTATCTCTGTCTGTGTGTGTGTAATAAAGAAAGAAAGATGCCGTATTTAATTACGTAACATGATTGTAGCATGTGTGTGACCTTGAAATTTGAATAAGATGTTTCTTTGGGCACTATTCTACATTGTACATTTTCCTCTCCACAATAAATTAATTACATTGTCATAAAACTATGACTCTTGTGTATATATAGTATTTGTTTCTTTAGGTTGAATAAGTTTAGTAGTAGATGTGTGGTTTGTGTTATAAGGCTCCCTCACTGCTCAGTAATAATAAAGTTAATGGCAGTCGCACATTATCTTACAACATGGCAGTATGTTTGATATTTGGTATTTTTCCACAGGTATGAACCACAGATGGACATCCCCAGTGATGTGGACACAGAGTCAGACAGAGTTTTCTTCATCAAAGCCGTGGCCCAATTCATGGTAATATTTAGTTCCGTTTTCGTTCACCCTTAAGTTTGTCATTCGCTAATATTCAGATTTCACGTCGTCTTACTAAATCAGTCTGATTGAACATTCATTTTATGCTTAATAAATGTTCCAATTTCAGACTGCATTATAAAGGAATGTGTGTGTGTGTGTGTGTGTGTGTTACTCCAGGCGACAAAGGCACACATTAAACTGAACCTGAAGCGCTTGTATCAGGCAGATGGTTACGCAGTGAAAGAGATGCTGAAGATCACGAGCGTCCTCTACAATGCCACAAAAACCAAAGAAAACACTGAAGGTGACCACGGCCTTGACGACACCAGCAGCAAGTTCAAATTTGACCTCGGGTCAAAGGTATGAGCGCGTAGTTCAAACATAGTGGACAGGAGTCGCTTGAATACAGTGGCAAGAGTTATTTATGGCTATTCTAAATCAAAATGTTACCCTTGAAGATCAGATCACATTTTATGACAAATTAATGCAGAAAACCATGAAATTCCAAAAGGTTCACATACCTTTTCTAGACAGTTTATACTTCATGCTTATTTAAAATAATTATTTCTCACTTCCTTTTGTAATTTTACAGAAATAAAAGGCCTGTTACTCAAACAAAGCAAGATGATTTGTAAATTAATATGTTTTTTTTTGGTTTTTAGAATAGAAAAGCATGTTTGCTGGCCTACTACAACATGGCATGACATGTTTACAATGAATGGTGCAATGGTTGCGTTTTTCTTTTTGGACAAATGCCATTTTAAAGGTGCCACAGATCTTTTTTTTATTTGATGTCTGCATACAAGATATGTGATTTTAGTCAAAACACTGCTCTGGGTAGAAAAATGTGCAGTGATTTTATGTGGGCATTTACCACCCTGTGATTTGTCACTAGAATGAAAGAGGCTGTTTTAACTTATTTGGTGTGTTCAAGATGCCTACAGAGCTCCACCTAAACATTTCCTAGTCTGAAACATGGGCTGGAGTGTGTACATTATGGGAGATGAAATATTAAAGATGCCGGAGATTATGTAATACTGGTTGGCTTTTAGGATTGACTTTAGGAGTGTCAAAACGTCCAAGGAAAAAACACCTCAGATTAGCTAGCGTTAGCTAGTTCGCTAAATGCTATTAGCTTTAGATAAAACGTATTTAGCTCGTTATATATATATTTAGCTAAATATAGTTTTAAATACGTTATTACCGTAAATTCTGTTTAAGAGCAAGTTTAATAGCCTGTGCTTGTTGGAATAAGAGTACATTTGATTTTCTAATCCATAGTTTGCTTATGCTTTACATGCATCTGTTGTGTTATTACACCGAACATGTTTGTGTGCGTTTGTAGATCGCAGATCTAAAGGCTGCACGCCAGCTTGGATCGGAGATCACAGCAAAGGGGGCGTCTTTGTATGACCTCCTGGGGCACGAAGAAGACCTTCGAGAAGGCAGGACCGCAGCCATTGCACGGCCATTGGAAATTATAGAGACTGAGAGAGCCCTCAGAGTGGCTGTTAAAGACGTGATGGTAACACACTCTAGCACCTTTCAGGCTAAGATGCAGGAACACGGCTTCATTTCCAGCAGTGTGACGGAGCTGAGCAGACAGTCCAGAGAATC
>JBBIGC010182517.1:0-14499 GCA_037576955.1 Lepidarchus adonis
ATGTAATTATAAATATAAGTATATGTATGAGTCTATACATGTGCATAAATGGACACTCGTCCATACAATATAATAAATAAAATAAATACAGATTTGAACCAAACTAAACTAAACTCTAAATATACAGAGATTGTAAGACATTGTTAGAAATCGTTAATAAAGTGCAGAGTGCATATGTGATATTGTGTGTACTTTGACAGTTCAGCTGTTTAGCAGGGAGATGGTGAGGGGAAAGAAACTGTTCCTGTGTTATTGTAACACTGTTATCTTTCTGCCACAGCTTGGCATTGCCATTGGGTTCTTGGTGCCACCAATTCTTGTGCCCAATGTGGATGACTTAGAAGAACTGGCTCACCACATCAGCATCATGTTCTACATCACAGCTGGAGTGGCCTCAGTCATATTTATCCTGGTTATCATTGGTAAGATCATATGAATCCTCATTACTAGACCCCAAAAAGTCTATCAAACAGTCACAGTAAATGAAGGAGATCCATCTTCCTAATTTTTTTTTTTACATGGGATTAAATGAAGAATCAACGAGTCCAGAGACAGCACTCATTACTCATGTATTCACATATTAAAACATTTTTGACATTACAGCACTGGAGTTCTGCATCATGGTGGAATGATAAGGAGATCATACTACATAATGCACATTTACAGTTGTGCTCATAAGTTTACATACCCTGACAGAATTTATAATTTCTTGACCATTTGTCAGGGAATATGAATGATAACACAAAAACTTTCACTAATGGTTAGTGTTTGGCTGAAGACATTTATTGTCAAACAACTGTGTTTACTCTTTTAATATACAGATAAGAGAAACTACCCAAATGACCCTTATCAAAAGTATACATACCCTGGTGATTTGGCCTGATACCATGCACAACTTGATTTCAATGGCTAGTAAAGGAACCATTCTCACCTGTGATCTGTTTGTAATCAGTGGGTGAGTATAAAAGATCAATGAGTGTCTGGACTCCTGACAGACCCCTGCATTTATTATCCAGTGCTGCACTGATGTTTCTTGGATTCTAAGTCATGTGGAAAGCAAATTAATTGTAAAAGGAAAAGGTAGTTTAACTTTATAAAACTCTATAAAACAGGACAGGGATATAAGAAAATATCAAAGGAATTGAGAATGCCAATCAGCAGTGTTCAAACTCTAATAAAGAAGTGGAAAATTCAGGGTCAGTTAGACCAAAAAAAATTAATTCAAATTTGCCAGGACTATTGTTTAGGATGCAAAAAAAACCCATAAATAACTTTTTGAAAAAATGTGGTGTGTGTTTCAAGATGCACAATAAGGAGACACTTGGAGAAAGATGGGCTTCGTGGTGGAGTTGCCAAAAGAAAGCCATTACTACACAAATGCCACAAAGTATCCTGCTTACAATATGCCAAACAGCACAGAGACAAACCTCAAACCTTCTGGCACAAAGTAATTTGGAAATTTAAATTACTTTAACTAAAATTTAACTTTTAACACTATAAACACAACATTTGGAAAGGAGTCAACAAGGCCTATGATGAAAGATGCACCATTCCTACTGGGAAACACTGTGTTGCATCACTGATGTTTTGGAGGTGTGTGAGCTACAAAGGCACAGGAAATTTGGTCAGACATGATAACCAGATGAATGCAGTAGGTTATCAAAAAATGCTGGAAGAAAATATGCACTCATCAGACCACATGGGACATGCTTGGACATTCCAACATGACAATGATTCAAAACACAAGGCCAAGTCAACCTGTCATTAGCTACAGCAAAATAAAGTGATGGTTCTGGAGTGGCCATCTCAGTCTTCTGACCTCAATATCATTCAGCCACTCTGGGGAGACCTCAAATGTGCAGTTCATGCAAGACAGCCCAAGAATGTACAGGAACTGGAAGCTTTTGCAGCTAGAATGAGCAGCTTTACCATCTGAAAAGTTAAAGAGCCTCATTCATAACTACCACAAAAGACTTCTGTCATTGATGTTAAAAGGGTGAATACACGGTATTAAAAAACAGGGATATGTAAACTTTTGATCAGGGTCATTTAGGTTGTTTGTGTTGTGATTATGATTTTAAAAGAGTAAACACAGTTGTTTGACAATCAATGGCTTCAGCCAACCACTAACCATGAGTGAAAGAAAAGTTTTTGTGTTATGATTCATATTCTCTGAATTATCAAAATGATCAATTCTGTCAGGGTATGTAAGTACAAATGTATATGCAAAATTTGAATGCCCCTGCTCACATGATTGTTTAATCTTCAAAGTAAGTGTAAAAAAATAGGGCAGGCTCCACTAATGTATATCTGAGCATGGTACCGTCAGGCTTCACTGCTGCTTGGGTGCTGTTGATAGCTGCCCACTGCTGGACGTGTGTATGGGTTAAATGCAGAGGGCACTTTTTGTGATGGAGTGTACTAAACATTTACATTTGCTTTAAATGTACTGCATATTTTTAAATGTTTACTGCATATTTTGTACTTCTACTGGAAAAATAAATAAATGTAAAAATACATTTAAAAAAAGTAATTCTATTTATCATTCATATTGGACCATTCATATTGTTCATGCAAATATTACACAACATAAAGAGCAGCTGGTGTCTTAAAAAACAGTCAATATGAGCAGATAGTGACTATATACAGAATATATGTTCTGTGTATATATATATATATATAGTATATAAATATACAGACAGAACATATATTCTGTATATAGTCTCTATGAATAAATGCTCATATTGACTGTTTAATCCCACTACTTTACAATGTTCAGAGTATTCTCTGTACTCACTTACACATCACCTGACCTGGGTGCCCAGACTTTTGCACACAAGTATGATGTGTATTTAGATGTCGTCTGTGTTGACATGAGTTTTGCTGTGAGACAGGTTCCAAAGTCTCTGTCACTGCCACCTCATCACACTGCTCAGCAGCCTCAGTGACTCAGAATGGTTATTACTTTACATACAGAGGCCACATATCACGGGCTGACTCAGCAATAAAGGCAGATATAAGGCAGGGCCGTTATGTTTTTAAGTATAATGTGTTCATTCGTCATCACCATGTTGTGCATGTGATGTCATATTTCATATCTGACTCACAGAGTACCGGTGTCAGGTGTGATTATTATTGTGACATGGGTTGGTTCTGGTCAGGGAGATGCATGAGGATGTCTAAACAAGGGTAAACATTTCCTCTGTGCTCAAGTAACTCTTGCAGACTGGTGTTGTGTCTGTGGGCCAGGGTCTGTTAAGGGACAGAGGGGAGTGACAAGCCCTCCAAGAGGCCCTCCTCTTATCTTATCTCTGCAGTAGTCTGGAGTGAGCTTGGGCATGTCCTGCCTCTGTTCCTGCCTTAATTATACCCTCAGAAGAAAGAGGAAACACTCTGGACCCCACTGCGAGTACTAACGTCCAGATGTTTGTAGAAGTATTCTTGCCTCAGTGCTGGTGGTGATCTGCTGTGCTAACGTATTGGTTTCATCTAAGTTTGGTGGAGGAACTCCTAAACTGAGGCTCCTCCAGTCCATAGTAAACTTGGTGTGACTGTAGCTCCACATGACTGATATACCATAAGAGCTTTGTATCTAGGTGGGTGTGTCCCTTCCTGCAGTGGATGGGAGGCGCAAAGTTCCATTTAGGCAACGGTCGTCAGGTGCTTCTCCCTAAATCAAGAAAACTGCGTGGTGATTTTGCCTATAGGAGGCACATGACCCTAGTATGTTATGACCCATTTTTGAAGTAATGCCACCTAGTGAATAACATCAGTTCAAAAATCTAACACAGGTTCACGCTTCACAGAACACACTTTTGCTTCACAAAACCACTCTCCAGCAAACCAAAATTTTGACATTGTCAATAGGGGGCACTGCAACCGACACTTTTCGATATCTCTAGAACAGTATCTCTTTTTTGCATTAGTCATATTGCACAGTGCAAAGCAGTAGATCTAGTGTCAGCTCACTTTTTCATGTTTCATATTTCCATTAAAACAGAGCTGCCCTGCTTGGATTTTTATGCCTTTCATAATTGTAATTGTTATTAAGGTAACAAAACATTTATTTTATTACTGTAGGTTTAAAGACCCATATCATGGACATCTGAATTGTCCTCACTTTTTTAACTCAAATGATTTAATATAGATGTCATACATCCCCAGGACCACACAGTCCATTATGGGGGAAAAAATGCTACCAGTTATGGGTGAATTGGTATTTTACTGTTATTGTTATACAACCTATGCATTTGCTTATATCTGCCCACCATGTTATTTGGAGTTTTTCTGCCTGGGCTGCTGAAGGAGGTATAAAATGGGACACCCACTGAGATCAGAACTCATTTACATATGTCAGTCTTAAAGGCACAGTAACAGGAAGAGCCTATTTAATTCTGAGTGATTTAAAAATACATTATGACAGAAAGCCATCTAATACATTGCCTTACAAAATGTAAAAAAATGGCATGGTGTGGAATTATTAATGTAATATTTTCCAAATTTAAAGTAATTTGGGCTATTTCTGTTCCTCTTCGGATGTTCCCACAATGTAACGGACAGCTGACAGTTTTGTTGGGCATCGTGGCATGCCAGGCTGTACACATGGCAAGTGAACATGACTGATGACATGTGTTTCTGTGTTCTAGTGTTCCAGGAGAAGCCAGACGTCCCTCCCTCTCAGGCACAGGCTGCAATGAGGAACATGTCCCCCCAAGAGTACTCCTACCTTGCCTCGATTAAGAGGCTCATCCACAACAAAGCTTTCATCCTGCTTGTCATCACCTATGGTAGGCCTTGCACATTTGTAAAAATATCACACATTTATGCATCTAGTGCTGTTACAGTCATTCCTTTAGTAGCAGGGATTACTTTGATGAAAAGAATATCAGAAATTATCCTCTCTTTAAACAGAGGTCTATTTAACCTAACCTAAATAATACGTTTTGGCTCTGACCACTGCCAGCTGAATTGAAGAACATTGTCTACCAAGTTATATATATTAGACAGTGAGTTCAATTTGATTTGCTGAGAGCAGGAGTATAAGGATTTGAGCCACTCTAAGACAAGGGTCATTTTGTCATGGCTAGAACATCTCCAGAACAGCAGGTCTTGTGGAGTGTTCCGGGCATTCAGTTATTTGTACCTATACCAAAAGTCATCCAAGGAAGGAGAACTAGGTCACGTGCACACTGATTCTCACTGATGCATGTGTGGAGAGTCTGGTCTAATACCAATGAGGAGCTCCTGTTGTACAAAATGTTAATGCTGGCATTAATAGAAAGGGGTCAGATCACATGCTGAAAGACAGCATTATTATTTCATAATTATCATTCATAAACACTCAGAAGACTTGTGTACTGTAGGTTTGCTAAATGGCTAGTCACCCTCACCAAACCATTTCAGGTCAAACCCATTCTCTGTGACTTTCTTTAAAAACTCTGAATTATGCATGTAACCATTCTGCACATTTTTTCAGATCTGTGTGTTTATTGTTCATTGCCCACATACAGGATTAAAGATCTACATAGCATAAACAACATTAAAGATTTCTGCTTACAGTGATATATCTTTGGTGATGCCACTCCACCAATACGTGCAGACACATTTTCCAGTGTTTATGAGAATCTTTGTGTGCACTGATCAAAGTCCTTGTATAAGATGTTTTGTGCAAATGTAAAACTAATGTTGATTTTGGATTCCAAAGGACAGAAATCAGACAGAGTTGATTATTAACAAAAAACAGATCACAGATCTTCCTGTCTCGTCCAGATCAGTAAAACACAGTCTATAGGAACATATTCACATTAGACATTAAATGAGGATAGAGGAATAAGAGAATAATTTATAACTTATTTATTTAATTTGTATAATTTATGATGGGATGTTTAGTATTCCAATGTTCTGACTATGAATAAGGCATGCTTGTTTTTTATTCTTGCAGGATTGAATGTTGGCTGTTTCTATGCTGTTTCAACCCTGCTGAACCGGATGATCATTGACCACTATCCTGTGAGTCACAACCAGTCTTGTCTAATTCACCCCTATGATTGTCTTACAGGCCTCATTCCCCTGACGAGTCACTAGAGCCTTGAGATGTGAACGTCTTGTCCTCTTTAGTTATGCATCCCTCTGGGTGGTGCACTATCCCCTGCAAGTGTACAACAACTCATTAAGGATTCATGGTGGGAAATGAGGGGGTCCTTAGGGCTCCCAGACCAACCAATGAATCCTTAGGGTCTCTTGAGACCCAAATATTTTTATACCCTATATCTTTTAATATACGCCTGTCTCTTACTGACGACCGTTTTCAATAAACACCGGGTTTAAAGAGATGTCTTGACAAATAGATGCCGGTCTCCAATAGTAGCTGGGTAACAGTACTAGGTAACAAGGGCTGCATAATAAATGTTTCAGATCATCACTTTTCTGTGCTTTAAAAGGCTTGAAGTGTGTGGATAAGTTAAAGTTTAAGCAAGAGATAATGTATTGTGAAACAACCATCTGCATTGCGTCAGGGTCTTCTGTTGGGATTTATTTTCCCATAATGGCTGTCTCAAAATACTCATAATAAATAAGAACATTTTTTCAGTGCTAATATTAATTGATTTTATTGCAGGTAAATGGTATGCACTATGAAAATAGAGAGGCTTGCACTGAGAAATGTTTCTTCAGAATGTTCTGGTCATTGCTCAGTAACGTTCTATTTTTTATGTAACTAGCAACTGAATAGGTTTTCCCGGAAGTTGTCTGCACAGATAAGTAAAACGATCTCAGCAATTAGTTTAAATTATATGCATTGAAACCTTGCCTCTCGCCCTCGCACAATGCGCAAAGTGTCATGTGTATGCGTTTCTCCATCTATAGCTCACCATCTTGGGTCTGTGAATACAGACCCAATACAGTAGCCTATAATACAATCAATCGTGATAATTCTATGGGTTGTTGCTGCTGCTGCTGTTGGTGGGTGGTTGACACTAACGTACGATGGACCAATCACTGATGCAGCCTCGGTCTGTTTGGTTTGGACCAATCAACACGGCTGATTGGTTGGTCTTGTCCAGGCTCCACCTCCGCTACTATGACCAGCTTCGATTCTGAGTTTGCGTACACATTTGTGAATTAAATGTCTGGTAAACAAAAGTGCAAAAAACGACATTTGCATCTGCCGCAGCAATAACTGGACAAAGACATAGCAGGATATCGCTGAGGCTTTTGCTACTTGAGTTTATCAGCCTGTCACCAGGTGGTGACATTCTCTGAGCCAAAAGCTAAAATGATGGAACGTCTCAAGTGAGTCAAACGCATCATACTGAACTTAAAGCGGGGCTGGAAATGTGGTTTTCATCAGTTATATTTTTAAAATGTAACCATTATTTATGCTGATTTACATTAAACTGGGAACTAGGATTTTAACGACTTTCTGTACTCAAGCCAGGTACAACGAGGCGAGTCAAGTCCTTTGTGATAAAGTGCAAGGGGTTTTAATCTACTATGATAGCTCGCCAACCCTGCCTCTTGACAAATTTAGAGCCCAGACCAATAGGGACGAGCTAACAAGGTTTGACGGAAATATATATAATGCCCTCAATAATTATTGGCACTCCTGGTAAATATGCCTTAAAATAAATTCAACTTTTATTGCAGAAGCATACTCTTACACTGAAAATTGTAGAAAAATGTAACTTTTTACTCAAGTGAATTTTAAGGGGGAAAAACATCCCTGACTTAGAAATAATAATTTTTCATAAAAATCATCTGTTCCACAAATTTTGGCACCCCTAACAATTCCTAGGAAATAAATGTAAATGAAGTATTTCTGTAATTTCAACAGTAGTTTACAAAAGTGATGTCCAGAGTAAATAGGAACATTTTGTTATTCATCACCTGTTTCCCTGGGGTATAAATATGAAGTCACACAGAGGCCATTTCTCTTATCCACTCTCTTATTCAACATGGGAAAGACAAAGGAACACACCATTCAACTAAGGCAGATGTGTGTCAACCTTCATAAGTCAGGCAATGGCTACAAGAAAATAGCCACTCGCCTGCATCTGCTCATATCCACTGTCAGATGAATCATTAAGACGTTTACAACTGGAACAGTGGTAAACAAGCCTGGACGAGGACACAAGGGTATTTTGCCACCACGCACAGTGCGGAGGATGTTAAGAGAAATAAAAAGTTCTCCAAAGCTCACTGTTAAAGAATTGCAACAATCATAAACACAAACATCTGGAGTTTGCTAAGTGGTACTGGGGCTTCAACTAGGACTGTGTGCTTTGGTCAGATGAGACCAAGCTAGAACCTTCTGGTGGAGGAGTATGCAGAAAAGCACCTCATGTCCTCTGTGAAGTATGGGGGAGGGTTGGTGATGCTGTGGGCCTGTTTCTCTTCCAGGGGCCCTGGGAACCTTGTTAGGGTATGGCATCATGAATGCTTTGAAATACCAGGACATTTTAAATCAAAATCTGATGTCCTCTGCCCGAAAGCTGAAGATGGGTCGTCACTGGTTCTTTCAGCAAGATAATGACCCTAAACATGTGGTCAAATCTACACAGAAATAGTTCACCAGACACAGAATCAAGCTCCTCTCATGGCCATCTCAGTGGAGTGAGATGAAAACCTGTGGAGTGAGCTGAAGAGGAGAGGACCCAGGTCGCTGGATGATTTAGAGAGATGCAAGGAGGAATGTTCCAAGATCCCTCTTTCTTTATTCTCCCATCTTTATATTATAGGAGAACATTAGGTACTGTTTTTTTGGCAAAAGGGGATTGTACAAATTATTAACATCAAGGGTGCTAATAATTGTGGCACACATAATTTGATGTAAAATAATTATTTCTTAATGTGTCTTATTTTCCCCACTGAATAAATGCACTTGAATTAATGGTTGGATTTTCCTATTTTTTCCATTGTGGTCCTATATTATTTGGAAGATTTTTTAGAAGCTAAAGAACACATTTTACACACATTTATACAATAATTATGGAGGGCATTGTATATATATATATATTGAATGAGACAATGTGTTTTTGACAACAACTTTTGACTGGTGTTGTATATGTCAGTATTGTTTTAGATACTGATAGCATTCAGATGTCATTGGCTTCTCTAAAAATCTGAAACAAAATCATATCAGATGGTTAACTTACTGATAAAAATATGAAATAAGTAATAAATGTGTCCACACAGATAATCATTTTGGAAGAATTCACAGGCAGTAGTTCTATTAAGTAGCACAGTATGGACATTTTAAAGGTAACCCCATCCCACGATGTCCTAAGAAATTCTGCTGTACAAAGTGAAGCCATCTGTTAAGTCCTTTTCATCCTATTCCAGGGGGAAGAAGTGAATGCTGGAAGAATCGGTCTGATTATAGTCATCGCTGGAATGGTGGGTTCCCTCATCTGTGGAATCTGGTTGGACAAAACTAAGACATACAAGTATGTCTCTCACTCCTAACAACATATTTACCTGTCCCTGCTAAACACAAAGCTAATCCTTTGGCTAATAATGATGATGATGATGATGATGATGCCTTTGTTTGTCAGATACACTTTTAGATGGAACGAAATTGGACCCCTCCGACCATACATATACAAAAATAACACTTGGGGATACAGGTCAGTGAGACGTAGCAATGAAAATAAGAAATACAGGATACATGAGGGGAGAGAAGGGAGAAAAAAAGACCTTCACTCATCCTGTCCTAATCAGACAGTGTAGAAGGAGATTTAACAAAACACCTCAGCCTGAAAGCAAATAACACACATACACATGTTACACATTGACATGTGCTAGTAATTTGCATGATAAGGCAGATCTTGGAACAAAATATGCCCCCTGTGTGAAGTGACATGGTAGATGAACCCAGGCTGCTGGCAGTGCACAGAGCTCTGGGCGTCATGTGACTCATCTTGTTTACACGGCCATGCTGGCAGGAGAAGCCAGCGCAAATTTCACACCATCTGAATTCACTGCACACTTTAATGCCAAGGACATTCACCAACAGAGATTTCTTCCTAAACCCCACTTACACTTTTTTCATGAATATTCTGACATTCTTTTATTTATTTATTTATTTATTTAGAACAGAATCTACACACATGCAAACGTCAGAGTGCTGAGATATTTGTGGAAAATAACTGGTTATGAATCTGACACAGACACAGACTTTTTAAGGACCTTTCTTACAGAAGAATATCAAGAAAAAACGTCAATATTAGATGAGGACCATAGACACTACATTGCGTTGGGTCAGCTGTGGTCTAATGTTGGAGAAGAAAGCGTGAGAAGAAAATGTGGGAGGGGCCCTTGGACAAGACACCTAACCCCTGGCTGCCCCCAGTTGCATATATTCAGTCCTGTTTCTGGTGTGATGTTCATGGGTGTGATGGATGGGCTAAATGCAGAGGCTCATTTTGTGAGGGACGCAGAACCTGAACTTTCTGTTTCCCCTGGCAGATTAAACATTACTGACCCCCGGGGGCAACTGGAACAGTCAGAACGGACAGGGTTCCAGATGTGCAGATATGCAGATAACTATAGCTTTCCGTCATCCTGCTGGAGAGTGTTTGGAAGCCTACAAAGGTCTGGTGGTCTACAAAAGTCCCCTTTTACCAAACTGTGGTGGACATTGGACTTCAAGGACTGGATTTGGGCACCTTTTTGTAAGATGTAATGAGGACAGTTGAGCCCAACTGCTTTTAAATTAAACAGATAATCATTTGTTTCACTCCTGGTTTCTCTACTAAAAGCAGCCGTGGTGCAGCCACTCGGTCTGACTATTCGGAAGGGAAAGTGATGTCCATGCATACCCTCTGTGGATGTTTAGGGAGCACTTCCAGGACGTTGTTCCATCTCAAGATGTCGCTGAAGGCTTCATGCCAGCCGTAAAACATGATGCTAACATTTTGTCGTGATCTGAACCTTCCCCCTCAGCTGCACTGTGCCTGTAGTGGGCTTTCCGTCTGATTCTCCTCCAGCCTCCAGTGTGCACCATGTGTCAAAATCGTAAAGTTAATGCACAAGTTAATACTCTTTCTGACATAACGAACCCACTGTTCTTTTTAATCCGTTTGAGTTTAGAGGAATTTGCCAAACAATAACTTCTGCGTGCTGCTCACACATACCTCACATGAGCTTTGCTGGGATAAGGGCAAGTGTTTCTTACCAGATTCTTTGGTTTATTAACATATTTGACTCAGGCCTATTTATAAATCTGTGAGGATTATTTCGTAATCTTCATCAGCAGCAATCAACAGGGCCGGCAATTTATTGAGATGATTAATAAACTTCTGATTTAAAACGTATGAAAATAGTAGATTATTATATAAGCAACATTACATTGTAAACATGAATAATATTAGTGAATACACCATAACAATGAGTCATAACAATAAGATCACTGCCAGGTGAAGTGAAAAACATTGACTATCTAGTTATTTTATTAAGGGGGTGGGATATATTAGACAGCAAGTGAACAGTCAGTTTTTGAAGTTGATGTGCTAGAAGCAGGATCTGTGCCACTTTTAGACAAGGGTCTTCTTCTGATGACATCTCCAAAACAGCAGGTCTTGTGGAGTGTCCAGGTGTGCAGTTATTAGTACCTATCAAAATTTATCCAAGGTGAACTGGGTCATGGGTGCCCAAGGCATTTGGGGAGTGAAGGCTATCCCGTTTGGTCTGAACCCAAAGAGGAGCTCCTGTTTTAAAAAATGTTAATACTGACTCTGATAGAAAGGGGTCAGAACACATAGTGCACCACAATCAAATCTGTTTTTGCGACATGTGGGGAACCTACTCATTTTAAGCAGGTGGCCTTAATGTTATGGCTGATCAGTGTATTAGACAAATGCACTCAGTATCAGTGCTCATTAATGCTGTCTATGATCTTCAGTGTGCATGAGGAACCAGTGGGTTGCATTCTGAGTGAGCTTGTCCTAATCTCCCTTCCAGCAACAGGCCAGTCCCAAGGAATTACCTCTGTGGAGGAAGCTGGCCCTGTTAGGCTGTTTTGGGGGATTGTCATGCTCAATGCAGCTCAGCGTTTTCAAACTGACAAGCTTTATATACTTTCACAACTCATATCCTGAGTAAAAAGGTTTTTGAAAACATGCCCGTGGTTATGCAGTTTCATTAATATTTCCCATCTCTTTAGACTTTTTAAATACATTTATATTTATATTATATTCAATAAATATATATTTATAATTACATATATAATATATATGTATATGATCTACTGTACTAAAATACTTATATACACTTACATATATATATTGTTAACACTTATCTTATATTTATAAATATAAATCCATATCACATACTCATATTGTAGACTGTAGATTGTATACTATTGTATATTATATTTGTTCAGTATTCTTTTCATTGTGTATTTACATTGTTAATGTTTTTCTTTTTACTGCTGCGCTTGAGACACACCATCTACCGGAATCAAATTCCTTGTATGTGTTTACTCACATACTTGGCCAATAAACACGATTCTTATTCTGAAATTCTTATTAATAAAATGTGTTCAAAACATTTATTCATTTATCTGTCTAATAGGGCCACAACAATCAAATATGTTGATTATCTCGATTATTTAAATATTCTGTAAGAAGTGAAAGTAATATTTGTCATCGTAAACACACCATAACAAGATGTGACCTCTGCATTTAACCCACCACACATGGAGCAGCAGGCAGCCACCAATAGTGCCTTGCTCAAGGTTTCCGCAGTGATGCTCAGGCTGGTACTTGAACCTACAACCTTCTGATCCCAGGGGCAAAGTCCTAGCCACTAGGCCACCACTGCCCCACAAGAACAAGAAAAGAGCATGGCATCTCTAGGTGGGCATGTCTCTTCTTGCTCTCGCCCCCTACAGAGGGGGTGCGCAAATTGGTTTTTGCGTAATAGCTAGAGAACCCTTTTGCACAAAATTACAAAATGGTGAGTTGGTATTTTTGAAATGCATGACCGTAGCTCATAATGACACATTTGTAGCCTATGGAATAGAAACAACTATGCACAAATTAAATGCTCCACCTGCCAATGTCTTGTGATGTAAAGTTTCACAAAATTTGACTTCAACTTTCTTCGGTAGCATGGCAATTTTTTGTGAATTCTATACATAGGGGATGCTGCAAGTGACACATTTCAGTATTTCAAAGGTTGTTTATTGCAGTGGCCATTTTATCACTATGCAGCTTGTCTAGATTTCATAATACACCTTTATCCATACAAATGTTTTCTGACCCCTCAGTTAAAACAACCCGTCATTTCAATGAGTGCAGATCATTCAGACCCTCACAATCAGGGCTGAACTTCCCGTCTTAGAAGTGTAGCTGAGGCCTGAGGCGGTTCCAGGAGCGGTGAAGTGGGACATTTTCTCACGCGTGGTTGTCCACCACAGTGCTACTTCATAATGCACTGTTTGTTTAAATGGAGCCGAGTCCATAAAAGAAGTCATTGAGGAATTTGATGTATGTAAGGCAACTGTAGTGGCGGGGGAGTGATGAGGGCTGGATGTGGAGGAAGAGCAACTTAATACTATGGCCATAAATTATGTAATTAATATTCTATCTGTGCTTAGTTATGACCTTAGACAACAGCATTCTTCGTGACTAAACATGCCACAAAAATGGCAAAAATCAGGTCTCCTCTAACATCAGAATATATTTTGTCATTAAATCTATATGAAAAATTCACAAAAATCACATTCCAAGAAGAATACAATTCAACCAACTTTTCAGTGCGTTAATATACCACAAACATCAACAATACAATCTCACAATCACACACATTTACTAACACACAAAAGACCTCATTACATCATTAACATGTCACTCATCTGCCACATGGCATTGCAGGTTCATCTATTTTTTTGTCAGTTTCATTTCATTTGTTATTTGTGTTTAAATTATTAAAAAAGTAATAAGCTGCAGATTTTTTATATTCCATTATTTCTCTTTCCAGGCAGACCACACTTGCTGTATATCTGTTGACCTTTGTGGGCATGCTGATCTACGCCTTCACTCTTAGCCTGGGCCACCTCTGGATAGTGTTTGTTACAGCAGGAGCACTGGGGTAAACGCCTTTACATTATTTATCACAAAGTTCTCCTTCATTTGCTGACCAGATGAAAATGACACATGGCTTTGCTGAATGTGAATGGAGGCAAGTGATACTAAGCCACCATGTCCTCTATAGGAAGCAAACTCCAGTGTGGCAGTTTCAGTAAATTTCACTGCAGAATTTCAATTTATTTATTGAAAACATCAATAAATAACAGCAGTGTTTTATTAAATGTGTTAATGTAACTTATATTATTTTGGTGCTATTTGTTTCACAATTACTAATTCATAGATTGAAGAATGAAAAGAATGATCAGGAGAGTTTTCAAAGAGCCAATGACCACTTGTGATTGTGATTGTGATTCGTGTTTTCCGATCATTGTGAATACCACTGCACACAGTGCACCACAACGAAATTTGT
>JBBIGC010182540.1:0-14496 GCA_037576955.1 Lepidarchus adonis
TTTTTAATATATTAAAGCCGGTTCATTTAAAATTGTTCTAGAATTGACTCTTTTTATTAGTATTTAATCTTACATTGAATTTAAAAATATATATTCTCAACACTGATCCTTTATTATAAACTCCAGTCCAGGTTTTACATCTACATTTTAATTTACATATGTATATAACTGTGAGTTGAACTCTGAGCCACAGTAGGTGTAGAAGTCATTCTTTTTTTAATTTACTATTGTTTAGTTGGTGTAAATAAGACTTTGTCGCCCTCTCTGGTGCAAATAAAAACTGTCCTAGACATACTTAGTATAGTGCTGTAAAGTACAATGTTTGAGGTTGTATTTGCTCATTATTTTATCCTTCTATCAATCCTGTATACCTTTGCTCCAGACATTATACGATATGCAGAGATTTATACTAAATATTCATTTTGCATAGCACATTTCCATTCTGTTCATGCTTATGTATTGTAAGTAGCTTGACGTTGTGGCTACTCACAGGTTCTGGTGTGCCAGATAGCAGCAGGTCCTTGACGGTGAGAGGGAAAGCGGCAGGAAGCCGGGGCTGGGCCACTTCAGATGCAGGAGGCATCCCTCCAGCACTCTTAGGGAAAATGCCAGAGCCCCAACCATCTGCAGCAACAGATAATAACATTTGTTTGCCTTTGTGTGTGTTATAACTACACGTTGCTGAGGCACAAGAATAATTGTATGTCTTTAAGGCAAACAAAGTGACACAAAAACAAAAAAAGAGGAAAAAAAATCATACTACACAAGTTTTGCCCATAGACAAATAATTCCTCCAGAATTGGACCAAAGACCAATAACTGCCTGAAGTGTTTATAAAGGAAATGGCTATTGATCTCCGGCCGCTGTGAGACCATTTTTACAAATAAGTACAGGGGGACTCACTGAAATTGATGGGCAGCCTGGTGTCTGGAGGGGCAGCCTGCTGTGGCTGGCATGGAAGGTAGCAGGCGTCTAGAGGAGGGCTCCCAGGGGGTGGGGGACTGTCATTATGGTCAGAACGGAGGTCTTCACTTATACCACTGTCACTCGGAGAAGGCGACCACAGCGGAGAGCCAGACACAGAGTTGTTCCCACTCAGTAAAGCATTGAAGAAATCTTCACTGCCCTGGGCTGGCATCATCATCTACCCAATAAAGGTGAACACTCACTTCAATGCCAATATTTTTAACACCTATAAATTATTTTCCATTTTTGAATGATCATATGAAAGATTATATGCCTTTTCACCCATAACTTATTTGTGGTTATGATGAGAAAAAAGTATAACGTCATAAGTTGCATCATTTAATCAGTTAAGTCCAATTGCAAAAGAAATAAATATATGAACAACTGAATTAAACAAGTATTTTAACATTATAATGAATCATGAAGCTGCACTGAATTAAATGACTGTGGTCCTGTGAGCATTTACACTATCAACATACAGTAGAAGTGAATAGAAACATAATACAACTTACAATTTCATGTATAATCATAATTCTGCCCTACAAAGCTTTACAAACGGCAGAAAAATAGTCTCAGTTGTGACTAAAAAATTATTTTGATTTGATTTTTTAATCAAAATAATGTAAGCATTGGAAATTCAGTATTATTGTTTGTCTATATTTTTTCTTCATTTTTATATACTCAACAATATTATCATCATGGTTTAGTGTTGGGAAAGTCGACAATAGATTTTTCCAAGTATCTGAGCCACCTGATGCTTTGTTGAGTGATGCCTCAGGACACTTCTCTAAACGGCCTAAGCAGTAATCTGTCCAGTTTCAAAGGCTGTAATAGCTGTTAAAAGCTGTCAAAATGCAATTAAAATAAACCTGCAATGTATTAAATCTTTTGAGCCTTTGTTTAATGTAAAAAGTTTTGCCTGACCAACTTTAATGTATATAGACAATTTTTAAATTTTGATTCCTGCAACACAATCACAAAAAATTGGGATGGGGCCAAATTAGAATATTTTTTTTTAGTTTAGAATATTCACATTACATCATTTTGAAACATTTTACAATAAGTAGGTGAGCTAAGAGCAACATGAGGCTCCATTTTTGCATTTTTGCCCCCGTTATGCCAGACTTCGTAAAAGAATGGACAGTTTTAAAAGAACATTTCTCACTGCAAGATGGCTTTCACTATCAACAGTACAAATTTTTGTGAAAAGATCCAAAGAAATCCCAATTTGTGTAGGACAAGGCCAGGAATTACTGTTAAATGTGTATGACCTTCCAGCCCTCAGAAGGTACTGAATAAGAAACCATGAGTCTGTACTAAATACAGGCACGTGGGCTCAGGAGTACTTCAGAATAACTGTCCACTACTGCATTGGGAAAATCAAACCTGAAATTTTGAAACAGAAAAACAATGCAAACATGCTGTAATCAGATCCGTCAGTTTTTCAGCTTGTATTTAAGAGAACTCATGTCATTCTTCATGTCATAGATGGACCATCTATACTGTTATCAGCAAAAGTCAGCATCTGTTATGATATGTGGTGTGTCTGGGCCTTGGATGCCTTTCATAAATGCATAGGTACCTCTTATGGCCTATGCTAAAATTTTAGAGAGACATATGCTGCCATAAAGGCAAGAGTTTTCCTAGGACGTCAATAGTTATTTCAACAAAAAATGTCAGTCTTCACTCTCTAAACAACAGCGTTGCTTTGTATGTTGCTTTTGTCATGTGCATGACTGGTCTACCAGCTGTCTCATATTAAAAATGAATAGCACATCACAAAAAGGAGACTCAGTCAATGGCAACACTGAATTGATAAGAAACCTGTGTTATATCAAACAAACATGGGCAAACATTCCACTTTCAGAACAATTTCTTTTTTGAGTGTGTTAACCGTATCAGATTCAAAAGTGGTTTATATTTGCAAAATATGTGTTAGTTAGTGAAAAACTGAAAATATGTAAATATTATCTTCATATTTCAGCAGTTACATGAATAAATGGTAAATAAAAGTTCCAGAGAATTAACAAATCAAAGATTCCTATATTTTATTGTTTACTCATTTGCATAACCTTCTGTGTGTGTAATGCCCTGGGGCCATTCCTCTGTCAGTCCACTAGAGGGAGACACTCACCCACCTGGGGCTCTGCTTTGCCATTTTCTGAGCGTTTTTCATTATATGTACTTTTACTTTCACTTTCACACCATTAGAAAAAGCAAGTGTCATAACCACAAATTTTCATACGTCAACCCTGTATATTTAAACATTTGCTGTGTCATGATTATTGAATATTGTTCTGTGTAATTTTGACCAAAATTATTTACATTTGTTGGATCACATGCAAAACTAATAATAATTTGCATATTGTAACATTTTGTGAAGATAACATTGACCGACATCAAGATAATGATTAACAAACATTATATAATGCAGCCCTACATTAAACACCAGTCTTATTATTAGTTACAGATTACATGTATATTATTTAGATTAATCATAAAGGTTTAATAATACATATTTAATAACACAGATATCCAACTATGAAAATGTTACTTGTGTACTTCTGAAAGAGAGGAACTGAAGATTGGCACTACCCTTAGACTGTTAGGGTTAAAAACAAAAAAGGAGGCAGAAGATTTACATAAATGAATCCGAGTTTCTAAGAACAGGCCGAACTAAGAAGGTCAGCTGTGTGCGTGAGATGCATCACTTACATTAGGATCCTGGACTGGCCAAGGCTGCCCATTGTGATGCATCATGTCCTCCTGGCATAAGATGCCATCGTTCTTGTCAAAAAGCAAATCCAGTAGTTCTATTCCATCGCAAGCCTGCAAGCATTCAAATGAGTCTGTAATTTAATGCCATTCTTGTCAGTTTGATTAATTGGGTGAATTCACAAACTAATGGAATGCAAACACCTTAAATCGGTTCACGTACGACGAGTCCTTCTGTCCATTTCACTCACACTCAGACACCAAGAAAAGTTTCCAGTAAAGTTAACTTCTACATTCTTTGAACTTTGGTCTTAAGTGAGTGTGTGTGTGTGTGTGTTTTGTTGGTGTGTGTGTGTGTGGTGCGTACAGACCACATCTGGTCTAGCCTGATAACAAAGACAACACAATCTGTACAACATCCTAAACTAAACGTGCTTACCTGCTCTGAATAGTGTTCCATTACCTTGACCACAGTGGGCAAAACCACCATTAAAGTAATGACAACGATGGGAAAAAGTGAATATTTTCAGATGTGGGTGTTAGTCCAGCCTTTCTGTGCCTGATATCACTCTGAGGACAAAGTTTAAACTCCAACACTGCAATCAGATCATCATTAGCAGGTCTGGCAGCTGATTGGCTTTGGCAGAAGGTGACGCATGACTAGAAGAGACAGATAAAGTGATGAAGCAACAATGAATGTGGCTTCAGTCCCATGATCACTAACACCAGCTGTTCTGCAGTGTGTCTAAAGTAATATTCCTTAGTTTCCAATCTTACCTAATGATAAAAAGAAGGTTCTGGAGAGAGGTTTATTACTCCTATGTCAGTAGTGTGTCTGGTGCTACTGCTCTGAATGGGTTGTTGTGTTACACACCCCCATATCAATCGGCACAGCTCAAGGGTCATAAAGCTTTATTCTGCTCCAGGTTTGTCTGACTGCATGAACTTTAGCACAATTTGGATCCAACTGGACCAAAGCAATACTCTCACATGGTTTGTGCACAAATATACTTAACTTTCAGTGTAGATACTTCAGGCCTGAAATTTTACCACAGAACAAATACAACTTGCACTATTGTTAAACAAAAATTGTCTACTTATTGTAAAATTCCTGAGCACATAAAATAGGGGTCATTAATCATGGTTTACTAAACAAAATAATGCCATGAACTGCGATTATGGCCTGTTTTTCTCATTTGTCAGACATCTTTGTTTTTGTTTGTGTCTGAGATACTAATAATACAAAATACCCCTGACACGCTCCCACCTATCACACACACAGTTGGGGTTAAAGCATACATACTTCACCATTTTTTGAGCAAAGATTCCGTTTAAAAATTAAAACATAAATTATAAAAGTCGCATAATGAGAAACAATACATAAACCATTACAGAAAACACACATAAAAATATTTTTGCTGCTAATTTATGGCATTTTCTCTTCATTTCAGTGCACAATTTTTATTTATTTATTTATTTATTTATTTATTTATTTATTATTTACCATGACAAAAAATAATTTTATCTCACAAACATTAATTGCACATGAAATATATGTGAAAACCTGTTCGCTGTAGAGAATACTAAGGCTGAAGACATGACTGAGGATAGCGCTGTAATAAGCGATGTGAGCGTTAGCTTGTTGAAATTTGCATGAGTCTTCCCATTGTGAATTCATCGCCGTCTTCAGTCATGCTCTGTCTGAAGAACGAACAGATGGAAAACTGATTGGAGCTGCCAGAACTGGAAAAGAAAGAGTTGTTCTTCTGTAAGTACACCATGTGGAGGCATAAAGCATCAGCTGAAACACTCTTTTTATTCAGTAAAGAGTTCAGAAGGCATATACCGAAGTGCTAGGGTTCATTTGTAAGCTCCTCACAGTTTTCAGCTCCAGACTGGCATTTATACAGCATTTATGAAGGTGTAGCTATTCAGTACAGACTGATGAACTTGACAGTGAGTGTGATGGATGGGGAGTTTGTTCAACTGCCTTTAGCCCATGAAGAAAAAGAGCTGTGGGCTTTTAAATGACTAACACTCGACTCGATCTTTAATTTGACTTCTAAAGTTGGTCATTGGCTCATCTCACAGATCTTATTTTATATTAATTATCCTCATTTCTCTAACTGGAATATTTTTTATATTTAATGGTAATTCCATTATCTGGTGCAGCCCAGAGGAGGATGGGAATCACTTCTGAGTATTGGTTCATGTTTCATTTCTTGAATCAGCAAGTACAGTAGAGTGACAAAGTCAAAGACCTTGTTTTCTGTCAGGTCCCGTTCCTGTCTGCCACCAGGGGTCACCCTTGTTCCCTCCTCCTCTCTGTCCTGCCCCAGTTGTGCCCGGTCATGCCCTGCTCCTGTCATGCCCTGCTCCTGTCAGACCACTTCCCTGCTCCCCCTCGGTTTCAGTGTGTTTTGGTTTTGTCCGTGTGTGTGGTACAGTCCTGTCTGTGTTTGGTGTGTGACCTGTCTCCCTGTCTGTCTCCCTTTCTGTTCCCTTATTGGTTGTCTCCCCTTAGTCTTCCCGTTCACCCATATCCTTTTCTATCCTCTGATTGTTTGCCTTTTTCGTCTCCCTGTTCCTTTTGCTGGAGCATTATCGTCTGCATGCTGTTTATATACATTTTGTTACCTTTTCCTGCATCCTGCTTTTTCCCTGCCTGTGAAGAACGTTCCGGAAGTTTTGGCCTTTCATGTTATGCTACATAGTGTTCTGTCTTCTCAGTAGTTTGTTATCTTTGGTTTTGGATTGGATTTGGGATATTTGGATATTAAACACTTAAACCATGGCACCTGTCTTCACCGCCTCCTCGATTGGGTCCCGCTTGACAATTTCCTGACAAAATGGTCATTATGACACAAAGGCTTCGCCAAATTCAATAGATAATCTATCAGTATTTCATTTCTCCATTGTGTATTTTGTGCCCCCTACAACCCAGTCATCTCTTCCTTTATCTTAACCCCGACCCATAACAGTCATGTCCTTCTAACAGCAACTGCCTACAAAGCTCTCAATGACATTGAGATAATGTTCTCCCAAAGCTCTCAGTGACAGTGAGATAACATTCTCCCAAAGCTCTCAGTGACAGTGAGATAACATTCTCCCAAAGCTCTCAGTGACATTGAGATAACATTCTCCTAAAGCTCTCAGTGACATTGAGATAACATTCTCCCAAAACTCTCAGTGACATTGAGATAACGTTCTCCCAAAACTCTCAGTGACATTGAGATAATGTTCTCCCAAAGCTCTCAGTGACATTGAGATAATGTTCTCCCAAAGCTTTCAGTGACATTGAGATAACGTTCTCCCAAAGCTCTCTGTGACATTGAGATAACATTCTCCCAAAGCTCTCAGTGACATTGAGATAACGTTCTCCCAAAGCTTTCAGTGACATTGAGATAACATTCTCCTAAAGCTCTCAGTGACACTGAGATAACGTTCTCCCAAAACTCTCAGTGACATTGAGATAATGTTCTCCAAAAGCTTTCAGTGACATTGAGATAACGTTCTCCCAATGCTCTCAGTGACATTGAGATAACGTTCTCCCAAAGCTATCAGTGACAGTGAGATAACATTCTCCCAAAGCTTTCAGTGACAATGAGATAACGTTCTCCCAAAGCTCTCAGTGACATTGAGATAATGTTCTCCCAAAGCTTTCAGTGACATTGAGATAACGTTCTCCCAAAGCTCTCAGTGACATTGAGATAACGTTCTCCCAAAGCTCTCAGTGGCATTGAGATAACGTTCTCCCAAATGTCTCAGTGACATTGAGATAAAGTTCTCCCAAAGCTCTCAATCACACAAGTAGCTATGCACACACACCTCAGCTGCTTCATGCTTTGAAAATGACAAAAACTACTGCTCAGGAGATAATTCATTAAATATGGGAAATTCAAAGACAAATGTGTGGAATAAACCAAAAATGACGTGTGCCCAACAAATGCATAAGACTTAGAAGATCACCATAACTGTCTCCATCAGACAAACCCTTACATTTCATTTGGCTGGAGCTGTTATACAAAGTGACCTAAAACTAACTCATGTTATAGATAATGCATTAGTCTTGCCCAAGGACAGTTACTGTAATAATGCTATGTGCTTGAGCTTTCATCTTTGAAAGAGAGGAGAAAACGAAGCTCCACTCTTGCTTCACATCTGAGAAAATCCACATGTGCTTCTGTCTAGCCTTTCACTGTGAGAAGGCAAAACTGTGGGTTTGAAAAGATGTGTAGCTGATCAAGAAAACTGAGAAAATGGAACAGGCAAAAAAAAGAAGAGTTGCACTAGCACACACAAATTGGATATCTGAGATGCTTTCTGGGATAATGAGTAGGAATTTGAAGCAAATAACCTGATGGCTATAAAAGGTGTATCATTGCAAATCTGTCACACAAGAAACCTCTTATGATTGGTGAAACCAAAGATCTTTCTCAAGACCCTCGCAAACTATTATTGCAAAACATACTGGTGGCATTGGTTACAGAAGAATTTCTAAACTACTGAAGGTTCCAGTGAGCACTGTTGGGGCCCTAATCCAGAAGTGGAAAGAAGATAATTTCACTATAAACCGGTGTTGTAATCAGGTGTTCCCTGCAAAATTTCAGACAGAGGAGTGAAAGAAATGATCAGAAGAGTTGTCCAAGAGCCAAGGATCACTTGTGGACAGCTTCAGAAATACCTGGAATTAACAGGTACAATAATTTTTCCTTGTGTTTTTCCATTTCTATGGTTTTATTTTTTCATATGCATTTGTGGGTTGGATGGTGATTAGATGTTACCAACATCTGGTGAGAATTTCATGTCAATAGCACCTTTAGAAATATATTTACTTAGAAAATCAGTGACTTATTTTACCCACTATATAAAAGATATGCATAAAAATTATATTTGTCCCTGCAGTTTACTCATATGAGGCAGTGAGCAAACACATCCAGAACAGTGGGCAACCACTGCAGTTACGATTTTGGAGCAGAAATGGCTTAGGTGCCTTGCTTAAAGGCTCTTCTGCCTTGTTGCAGGAAACTAACCAGCAATCCTTCAGTCACAAACCCACTTTTCTCTTACTCTCAGAGCTGCTGACCCTCTTATCTCCCATGACAAGATCACCCATCATTGCGGCCTCCCTTTCACCTGTCTCAAACCAGTTCCAATTCCCATTTACATATTTCTTTTAAATACGTTCAGTTTTCCGGACACTGAAAAATACAAAAATTGTACTTAAGGACCATTCTGAATGAAAACTAAATAAAGTTTGGGTGGTTTCTGACTTGTGTACAGTACTATAAGTAAAGCTGTTTAAGACCAATAACCAGTACAGTTCAAATAAATACATCTGGGACATGAACGTTCTCAAACCTGTATAATTACCTGTGTGTATGTGTTTTTATTGATATTACATCATGATAGCACACCTGTTTCATAAATATCTCAGTCATTACGTGATTGCTTGGGGGAGGTACTGTCATCATGCCATTCACAAGTGAAGTTTCTCCTCCATAAAATCACATCAGATAAGTGTGACTCATTAGAGGAAAGAGCTCTTTAACCCCTTAAGTGCCAGACTTAGTATTATGATATTAACCTTTAAAACTCATTATTCAATAATTACTATAGAGTATTCGGAAATTCTAATATTGAAATAATTAAGTAATAAAATATGGATCCACGAGCCAGCACATTATGAAAGGTTCCTAAATGGCTCTTGGCTAGGAAGTACGGTTATAGAACTTCTTTTTTTTTCTTTTTTTTTTAAAGAGCAGTATAATGTAAAATGCAATTATAAAAATGTTGAATCAAACTTCAGTGAATTGTATGTGTGTATATATATATATATATAGTAGAATGTGATGATTGTAAAATCACATGCCTTTTATTTACACTCGTTAATAATTTAGGAACTGAAGATACTTTGCAAGGTGACCTTGGGTTTTTGAAAGGCACCATGAAATAAAATGTATTATTATTATTATTATTGTTGGTGTTGTTGTTGTTGTTGTTGTTGTTGTAGTTTTGCAAATGAGTGGCTCACCATGATCTGATTCTCCTCTTTATAATATGCAGTACATTCTCAATAGCAGACAAGTCTGGACTTTTAAATTATTTTATTTAATTATATTTGCATTTTGAAATATAATGGCAGTATGTACAGTAGGCTTTGTAGATTTCAGAACAGAGAAGACAAAAATATTTCTGATCTAGTATTTTGTTCTGCTCATTCGAATTCACAATTTTAACTTATTTATATTGAACAAAACATATTGAACTAAATTGCGTGAGATGTAAAATGCGCCATAAATATAGCACAGGCCACATTTTATGTTTTATTGTTTTTCCTTAACACTTTAAATTAAAAAAATGATCAAATAGAATATTTCTGTATACATCTGTATAACAGTATATAATGTTTTCTATAGATGTAGATGATTATAGTTAGAAGTCAGTCGTAATCCATCGTACTTAGATCTCTGAAATGTCATTGATGCCGGGATCAGAAAAGAGCGTTACAAATTCAAAGGTATTTCAAGGCTGTCACACAGTGCAGCAGTTAGTGAGCAAATTTCAGATCAATGATTGTCTACAGCGAGTCGGCCGTCATACCCAATTCAGCTCACGCACTGACTGAGAAATGGTCAAAGGACTGTCCAAGAAGACCTGCTTAACATCAAAAGATCTGCAGGCATTTCTCACCACAATGAGTCAACCGCACAAACGACCTGGAATTCTGCTGCACTGGAACAAACATAAATGCATAACTCAAGGTCAGCAGAAGTTCACGTTCAAACTCCTCCTGACAGAAAGTCAAAGATATAGTTATTTCATCACAACACTGGACGCTAGAAGGCACAGCTCCCTGAACACACTGAGTTTTTTGTAATTTTGCCAGTCTATGCAAAGTAGAGTGTTATCTGTAAAACTTTGGTTGACCAATGTGACAACATGACCTTCTGCCTTCTGGTCCAAGCCATTAAGTTCTTTAATTTTCTTACTAGCTTTAACCCTTTGAGTCATACACCCCAACAAGACACACTGAGACACACACATCATCATGCAATGAACAGCCAAGATCTCAGCATGACAAAAGGGAACTTTGTGTACATTTCACTATAGTAGGTTAACAATCACTTTCAGGAGTAGAGCGGTTGTGTATAAGTGCAGAGGTTAACTGTCGTACAGAACTGCCTACCAATTGAAAAGCAACTTGTACAGGTGAGAATGTCTTGAGCATCAGGCCTAGTAGGCTGTGTATCAGAATCAGAATCAGAAAAACTTTATTGTCCCTGAGGGAAATTGCTTATGTAACGACTGCGACATAGAGACAATGACATAAAAATAACATGCATCTTATACTAAAGAAAATACAAAGGTAATAAATATAAAAGGTAATAAAAATACAAGTTAAAGAGAACACACAGTACTACAAATACGAGGTAGAAAATAAAAAGGTCCTATAAATACAAAGGTAACAAAAACTAGGTTATCAGTGATTTTTGATGAAAAAGCAGTAAAAATAATATGATAAATTATGCTCAAATTAAATTAAAATTAAATTATGGTAACAGCAGTGATTGCAGTTACACTGAATATTGCACCTTGAGGTTAGTGAGGATAGAGAGTGGGCATAGGCTTAGCAAGGCTGTTCACTCCTTTAGAGCAATGGTGGATGGGCAGCCGTGGCCTAATGGTTAGAGAAGAGGGTTTGTGACCGAAGGTTCGATTCTCAGAACCGGACAGCAGGCTGAAGTGCCCTTGAGCAAGGCACCGAACCCCCTACTGCTCACCATGTACGTCTGGATAAGAGCGTCTGCCAAATGCTGTAACTGTAACTGGCTAACTGCTGCCCTGGAGAGCCACTGTCCAGCACAGTTTGAGGATTTCCCTGCTCAGATCCACCATTGTTTTAGTGCATCAAACTAAATAATAAGGCTCAGCTTTAAATATTATTTTTAAATAAAAATGACTTTCCGCATTGTTTACCTTTATATGGTTGAGGAATCACTAAAGCTGACAATTTGAGACATTTGAGTGTGCACATCATAACATGCTGCTCAATTTAAGGCCTGAAATCTAACCTCCATGAGAATCTATTGACATGGGATCTGAAGAAGCATTTGGGCCTGTAAAATCAGTTTTATTTAATTTATTTCTTTATTTATACATATTTATTTTAAATTCCTTCTCTATTGAACCTGTAGCCAGTAGAATTCAGAAGTGGATGGGCTTAAAAATTTGAATGAGTACAACATCAATGTCCCTCCTCTTCCCTCTCCACTGTGCATTATAACTGCTTATTAATGTTTTTAACAAATTAGGTTAGAAAATTTAATTTTATAATTCATATAAAAACTTATAACCTAAAAATTAACAATTTATAAGCTCATTTTACCATTTATAAACTCTTTATACTGGTATTATTGCAGGCAGTAGTGGTTCGGTCCTGGCCTAAATGCTAGTGACTGCCCCACTACACTGCTCCCCAGACGCTGGTGATAGCTGCCTGCTTCTCCACACATATGCGTTTGATGGGTGAAATGTTGCTGTAGTGCAGTGTGTGTGATGGGGTGCGTTCACAATGGTAAATTCAGTCAGTTTCACTTGTATTTTATCGGTAAATGAAGCTCCATACAGTGAGATATAAAATTCTTTACATGCACTTGGTTACAAACGTCTGACTCTCTGTCATGAACGCCTCCTGCCTCTGATTGGTTGTTTTGGATTCTTGCAAATGGCCTTAGGCTCACTGAGTGGACTTAATAAACTAGGCTGATTTTTTATTTTTTGATTCTTTGTCTCATGTACTACTGCCAGGACATAGGCGCAGTTTTAATAAATATGACAATGATATAAGTAACCTACTGTAGCTTTAACTCCCCAGTTTCTTCTCTGTCCCTCCCTGCAGAGAGAACATGTACCCATTCTGCTTCACAACCATGACTGATTTCTCATTCTCTTTTACCCATTTTCACTTTGATCTGTCCGCTGGGATACCTGTTCACGTTCAAGAGTAACAGCAAGCTGCTCTGTGCAGGCAGGGGTTTGTAGCTGCAGCTCTCCCTAGAAACTCTTCACCTGGAGAGGAAGACAATGTTGATATACCTGAGCTGTAGTAGCTTCCATTAATACAATCGAGTGCTTGTGTATGAGTGCAAAGGATAACAGTATCATACAGAACTGACTTCCAGTGGCCAAGCGACTTGTACAGATGAGAATGTCTTGAGCTGTGTGGAGAGTGGGCATAGTCTGTTAATTGCTTAATTGTTAAGTGTTACTTGTTACTTGTTAATTGGTTAATTGGTTAATTTGTGATTGGTGATTGGTGATTGATGATTGGTGATTGATGATTGATGATTGATGATTGATGATTGATAATTGATAATTGATAATTGATAATTGATAATTGATACTTGTTAATTGTTAATTGTTAATTGTTAATTGTTAATTGTTTAATTGTTTTTATTGTTTAATTGTTTAATTGTTTAATTGTTTTTTTTAAGTGTTTAATTGTTTATTTGTTCACTTGTTTGTTTAATTGTTAATTGCTTATCTTACCAGTTAATTGCTTAGCAAGGATGTTGATTCCTTTAGAGCAGGGGTGACCAACACAGTCCTGGAGAACCGGTGTCCAGCACATTTTGATTATCTCCTTGCTCAGACCCACTTGATTCAGCTGTTAATTGCCAGTGTGTGTTTAGTGTGTTTGAGGATGGCAACTACAAAACTGGGCTGCGCACCGCCCCCACAGCTCAGCAGTTGCCCACCCTTGCTTTAGTGCATCAAAGAAATGATATGGACCCTGGTTTCTTTCATGCACTCCTTTAATGTATTTTTAAATCAATTGCTTCCCTTTATGAGGTTGAAGGATCAATTAATTAACTCAGCTATCATTTACACTGTGTCTTGGGATAACCACGCTGATCAGCCATAATATTAACACCACTGACAGGTAACATGAGCAACATTGTCTGTTTAGTTATTGTATTATAATGGCACTTGTTAAGGTTGGGATATATTAAGTGGCAAGTGAACAGTCAGTTCTTGAAATTGATGTGCTTGAAGAAAGAATCTGTCATCTTCAAAACAGCAGGTCTGGTGGAGTGTTCCTACCTACATCCAAGGAAGGATAACTGGAGAATCTGCAACAGGGTGTTTAATGCATGTGGGGGAGTGAACGCTAGCCTGTCTGATCTAGAGCTGTTTCAGCAACATGAGGTGTTAATGTTATGGCTGATAGGTGTATTGACATTATAATGAGATACTCAGTCACGTGGTGTGAGGGAAACACAGCTAGACCGGTTGTGTGAGTATTGGTTAATAACCATGACTTGCAAAGTCCATCCACCCAAGAGTCCTGTGATCAAATATTGAAAGACGTGCAATAGCGCCATCTGCTGTTAGTACATATGTGCTGACCCACAAAACTCTTCCAAAACTTAGTACAGATCTGTTCAGCTTCTCAGCACGTTTTATTATTGGCTATAGAGTGGCTTATCTGAGACCTGGCCTATTATTATTATGATCAGTCAGTACAACAATCAACTGTGTTTCTAATGCTAAGTAGAGGGTTATTACAATTTCCAACTTTTAGTGCCTCCTATGGATGGATTTTCTCTTAATTTGTTATACAGTTAATGTGGTAATGATTCATTGCATGAACCTTTGTGAAGGTATCTTATAACAAAAATCAGCCATTACTGAGTGTTCATTCTACATTACTGAGTGTTATCCAGCATTACTGGGTGTAGTACAGCATTACTGGGTGTAGTACAGCATTACTGGGTGTAGTAGAGCATTACTGGGTGTAGTACAGCATTA
>JBBIGC010182556.1:0-14495 GCA_037576955.1 Lepidarchus adonis
TCCATCACACCTCAGCAGAGCCACAGTCTGATCTCCTCCATCACACCTCAGCAGAGCCACAGTCTGATCTCCTCCATATATCACATAGCTCTTTTTGGACAGTAACTCAACAATTGTTTTGCTAAAAGTGACTTCTTCTAGGAGGTGCATGACCATCACTCATTACAGTTTCACTTTAGCGCCACCTAGTGAACAGCGCTGGATGTGTAGTTCCTGTCAACAAGTCTCTAAAAGTGTTTGGTCTGAAAGCACCTACTGCTGTGATGTAAAGATTCAAATGACCCCAAAATTACACCCCCTGCACCATTACCTCCATCACTGATCACAAGCAATGTTCTGTGGAGGTTCATCCATAGGGGGCGCTGTGACTGGCGTGTATTCAAAGAACCGATTAAGGTAAAATTGTCTCTTTTCTTATTGTCATAGCTTTATTGGTGTTGTTATTACAGTAATAACTAATTATTACTATTATTGTTGTATGTTTCTGTGATTATTATTGTTGGTGTTGTTACATTATGACTATTATATTATGACTAGTATTAATAATAGCCAGTGCTTCCTTCTTGCATCATTCGCTCCATAGAAACCGACACTTTGTAAGCTCCGCCCACATCCCTGTCACCTGCCACAGGTGCTGCTGCAGCTGGATGTTGAATGGATGGGTGTAGGAGGGGCGATGGAGGAGGGAGTGGTCCGAAGGCTTTTAAATGCCTCCAGAATTAACAATCGAGCATCGCGCGCGGGGAGTGCACGAGCCCTGTGTCTCGCGCGCTCGGGGGAGAAATGGGTCGCTACACGGGGAAAACGTGTCGTCTCATCTTCATGCTGGTGATCACGGTGGTGTTCTTCGTGGCCGAGATCGTGGCGGGATACGCGGGCAACTCCATCGCGCTGGTGTCGGACTCCTTCAACATGCTGTCCGACACTGTGTCGCTGTGTGTGGGGCTGCTGTCCGCGCGTCTGTCGCGCCGGAGCGGCTCCGAGCGCTGCTCCTACGGCCTGGCCAGGGTGGAGGTGGTGGGTGCGCTCTCCAACGCCGTGTTCCTCACCGCCCTCCTCTTCTCTATCTCAGCCGAGGCGGTCAAGCGGCTCAGTCGGCCCGAACCCATCGACGACCCCTTCTTGGTGCTGGTGGTGGGCTCGCTGGGGCTGGCGGTCAACGTGGTGGGGCTCTTCATCTTCCAAGACTGCCGGTGGCTGTGCGGGAGAGGCCGGCATTCAGGAGTCGAGGACGAGCGCGAGGAAAAAGTGGTCATGAACGGAGAAGCAGGTGCTCATATTTTCACAACGCTTGCTACTTTTCCGCTCCTATAACACCCTTCGTTTAAATTCGATCATTCTCGCGAAATAAACGAGCATTAAACTCTTTTGCCCATGCTGAAATTGTAGGTTACTTTTCTTTTCACACCCGTTTTCCAGCACAGACGGCACGAGGACGTTTCGCGATTGGCTTGTAGTTCGCGCGTGTGAGTAGTGCTAGCCAATCGCAGCGAAGCAGAGGCGGGACTTTACGGAAAACAGGTGCGATAAGCGTGGTTGAGAACTATGGAGCAGTGTTTTGCGTGAGTCAGCGAATCCCCCACCTTTTTTTTAAACTTCAGTTTAGTTCACAGTTTAACAGTTTTTAAGGAGTTTCTTCAGCTTTGAGCACTTTTTGTCTAAACCCTATTAGCATCAGTGTTGCTGAAATGAGACACAGTATTTTGGGAAAACGCTTACATTTAGATTTGATTTTATAGCTGGCATATGATGCTGCAAAAACACCTGTTTTAACTTTTCTAATTAATCAACATACAAATTTCGATGAAGTCACGGCATGTTGGGAAATGACATACAATAAAAATATAACTTTTTCATCAATAGTTATGCATAAAAATGTTCATCTCCTCTGTCACTGTCCGTATACTTAGCAACAACCTACAAGCGCCTTTATGTAATGTTGTGCCAGGAAATGACGTAAATCTGAGTATTGTGTTAAATGCGCAGTACAGGGGTCCTGGTGTTGCATCGTATCACGACATATGGAAATTCGTGGCTACATCGTCATTTTACGCAGTATTTACGACACAAAAACAAAGTTCACGTGGGAACTAGTGGAAATTTGCGAGCAGTGTGGATGAAAACACTCTGTCACTCCTCACTTTGTGTTGCTTGTTTGGAAACTTTATTATAGCTTCCAAGTGTAAGACCGACTCTACAGTAAAGGTTTCACTTCATTACTGCTGTGTGTGTGAGACCCATGTATTTTTTTATCCCCGCTCTCGCCGCTAACCAACTACGACTCCCAGAAAGCAACTCTCTTTCCACCTCTTTTTCACTCGTATTACCACCTGTTTTTCGGCCAAGACACTACATTAACCACAATGCATTGCTCCCCATGAAACAGGCCACATCCCACCACAAATTCCTATGCGAGAGACTTGTGTTAGCTATATGCTACTTGTTCACATTTAATAACTATATGGCATCATTACATGCATGAGTTTTTACTGAACTTTAGTGAAATTAATGTTTCGGCGCGTTTGGAGGAATGGAACCCTGATTTAACTCGAGGTCCCCCTATTATTAGTATTATGTAACTAATGAAATCCAGTAATGTATACTTCTTAACCTTCTCCACATGTCCATACTGTCCTCCCCAGATCTGTGTAAATGGTTCTTAACCCCCTGAATGCTTCCAGCAAGTGCGCTCAGCACTGGTGTTCTGTCCATCCACAGGCCCAACTGGTGCCCAACAGGGTGAGTCACAGAAGAAAGATAAGAATCATGATGGCCCGCCACTAAACATAAGAGGTACGTTCTCTCATGGACACAACTATCAGAAAACAAGTTACTTCCATGGTACTGGTCAGGTTGTACCTGACCAGGAGGATATGGAGGGAATGCTTTTACACAACGTTACCACTAGAACACAGACCCCTCAGCTGGCAAAGCATGTTTCAACATGGCTGCTTCCATACAGATAGTATAGTCTGGTTTAAATATATGCTTGGGCATGACTTTTCTACCAGAACATGGTAGAAGATTAAACATTAAAGGCAGTTGGGCTCGACTGCAATCCTTACAACTTACCAAAGAACCACTGGTCAATGAACATTGACATGTGGTCAGTAATCAACTTCCCTTATATGATTTTGATGGGCACATGGGCTATAATATATATCAGAAAAGCCAAATCCACAAATCTGTACACTGTTTTTTTTTTGTTCCCCTGGATTGTAGACTTTACCAAAAGTTGGGCAAGTCATTTAGAAGTTCTGCGTCCACAAGACCCTGACAAAATTGCAGATAGAAATCCCTGATATATGGTTTTTGCTGTCACATGTTCTTCATATCTGGTGTGTGTTTGTTTGTAAGCCCCACGTGTCTAATGTTTATGTTTATGTCTTTGTCCCGCCTTCATGTTATTCACTTCACTTGTTCTTCGTTCCTCATGTCTCCTCCTGGTGTCCTGTGTCTAGCATTAGCATTTAAACCCTTGTGTTTGGTCGTGATTTGACTGGATCTCTGTTCTCCCTATGTTCCATGTCCACACTGTTATCTTCTAGGCGTTAGTTTCCCTGTTGTTCATATTATCGATATGGTTTCCTTGATCTGTAAGTTTATTCAAGCTCATCTTATTTATCCTCATATTGATTTTGTGTTAGTTATCTTTATTAAGATTGTCTCAAATAAAACTTATTTGAACACACAGTTACAGCTACTTTCCGCACCTGCACATACCCATTGGCAATTGTGGCGGATGCGATCAGAATCATAGTGCCAGTATTGATATTTATCCTGTGAGAGGTGGAAACCAAGCGTTAATCATATTTCAGTGGAAACGTTGACTATATGTCAACTTTTTACAGAAAAACACTTAATATTTTGCCAAAAGGTCTACTGTCAGTTGTTTCTATGCTTCTAAACCCGAATCAAGATGGTTGGGCCATGGCATTGATCATTTCAGTTCTGCCATTTGTTAAGTATCTCTAAAATGTGTAATGGGCAGTAAATAATACTTAATAATAATAATACAATACATTTCTGTGTATTGAGATTGTTATACACCTCATAACATATAATAATGTTAAACACTGTCCTACATTATTTGAACAAAAATCACATGATTATATTGATTTGTTATATGTTTGTGATGTTGGTCAGGATCCTCTGATGGACCTGGTGAAAGCTATATGTTATGTTTGCAGTGTATTACACTTGTTGCTCTTTCTTTCTGACCTCATACTCTCACTTCCAGGAGTTTTACTCCATGTGCTGAACGATGCTTTGGGATCCGTGGTGGTGGTGGTGGCCTCTGTTCTTTTCTACATGTGGCCGCTGCCCCCCGATGCCCCCTGTAACTGGCAGTGCTATGTGGACCCCAGCTTGACACTGGCAATGGTGGTCATCATACTGTCTTCAGCCTTTCCTCTGATGAAAGAGACCACGAGCATTCTGCTGCAGATGAGCCCATCTGACCTGTCTGTCTCCAAAGTCTGTGAGTATGAAGGATTATATTGATCATATTTATCATTTCTCCATAGTGGTGCAGTGGTTCGCAGTGTCGCCTCACAGCAACAAGGTCCTGGGTTGAATGTACAAGCTCTCTTTCCTCCGGGTTCTCTGGTTTCCTTCCACTGTCTTGTGTATCAGGTTGACTGGCTACCCTACATTGCCCCATAGGTGTGAATGTGTGTGAATGGTTCTCTGTCTCTGTGTTGCCCATAGTCACCACAGTCATTTTCTGCTCATACACTTTGATTGTTTAAATGTTTAACAATATACCTATATCTCTTTACATGATTCATTAGATTTAATTTTACAATATCTGAAATGTTATGAACAGTGATGCCAGAATCAGAATCAGAAAAACTTTATTGTCCCTAAGGAAATTGCTTATGTGGCGACTGCAACATAGAGATAGTGAAAAAAAATAAAAATACATCTTATACTAATAAAAATACATAAATATAAGGTAATAAATATAAAAGTACTAAAGATACAAGGTAAAAATTACAAAAGTCATAAAAAGTACAATGGTAACAAAAAACTAAAAATGTAAAATGTGATTTTAGCTTCATTTTTGCACTTTTTGGACAAACTTTTGCTGCTTTTCACAGTAGATAGTCATCAAACCAGTCCAGCTGCACATTCTCACAGTGGGAGTGCCAGGTCCTCAGGTCCTCAGGTCTTCAGGTCTTCAGGTCTTCAGGTCCTCAGGTCTTCAGGTCTTTAGGTCTTCAGGTCCTCAGGTCTTCAGGTCTTCAGGTCTGGGTCTTGTTCAATTGTCACAGCTGCACATTCTCAGTGTAGGAACACATCAATGAAGGATTGGAAAAATGCTAAAAGACACAAAGTCAATAAAAAGACCCATACCTTCCATCACTACAGCATATTAACACCTCCCACTTGTCCCGAGTTCTCATTGTCAGCAGCAATCTAATGACATTTAGCGACTTTTCAAGGATTTAGCTTCATCCATCACCACTGTTATCTCTGACCGATGGTGTGTCCAAAATGAACATTCAACCAGCACTGCTTCCCATCCTGATATGACAGAAATTGAGATCAACCAGGTTCTAAATGAGAGAAGGTGAGAAGGTATCTTGAAGGTGGAACATTTGTGGGCTGGATTTTTGGGAGCAGGATGTTCTGATTTTTTCAATACAGAAGGAAGGTAGAGAGATAGGAAGCCAAATATCTTCTCACCCCCACTGTAGTAACTGTCTGATCTTCATCACCGTGGAGAGAACGGACTCAAACTACAGGAGGGACTCATCAGATGATTAGGACAACAAGCTAAAAGCTAAAGGATACAACTGCACACAGAGATGGACAAACAGACATAAAAAAACAAATGAAAATGAAAGTAAAATACATTTAAATACAAAATATAATATTTAAAAAATGATAATAATAAAACTGCAATGGGGTGGCCTCCTGTCCAGAGTGTAACCTGACTTGACCCATAGTCAGCTGGGATTGGCTCCAGCCTCCCCGTGACCCCAAATGGAAAAAGCGGTTTGGAAAATGAATGAAAAAATGAATGAATTAATAAAATAAACTATGTCCTGAGCAGCAGATAGGAAAAGAGTAGCAGGTAATAAACTTAATTCACATTATATGATGTAAAAAGTTAGTAAATAATTGAGGTTCTTGCACAGTAGAACAGCAGCAGGGTCATTTTGCACAGACCACGTGTTCTTAACGATACTTTTTCTTTGTTTAGTGCTTTTTGTAGTTATATTGCACTCTGCAGACATTCCTCACTCATTTCACTGTGTCTATGGTGAAGATAAAAAAGCGATGTCGTTTGCAAAATATAAAAGGAAACATGGAAATACTGCAAAACTGTGAATTCTGTGCTGCAGTACTGAATAATACCACAAATGTCTAACTCTCTTTTTATGCTTTATCATCTTGCCATATTTCCCAAGCGAATTCCAACCTTCCTCCCTTTTTTTGTGTGTTATCCACACAGCGGAGGACGTGTGTCAGCTGCCGGGTGTCATCAGTGTCCACGAAGTTCACGTGTGGGAGTTGGTCAAGGATCGTAACGTGGCCACCTTACACGTCTATGTGAACTCAGAACTCTGCAGTTCAACATTTAAGACCCTCCACGCTCAGATTAGGGAGGTCTTCCACAAAGCCGGCATCCACAGTGTAACTGTTCAGCTGGAGGTGAGCGATGGAGATCTGAACAGCGGCCAGTGCAGCAACCCCTGCATGTCCACTGACTGTCTAAAACTGTCTTGCTGCCCGGTGGAGCCGAGATCACCTTCAGGAGCTTCTGTCCTTCAGGCAAACGGGTCCCGTTCCTCTGGGGAAGTGGCAGTAGACATGGTGAACGGTACGAACATCCTACTCAGGGAACAGGACACGAAACCGTTAGAGATCACAAAGTTTTAAACTTCAGTCTTTGACTGAAAACGGACTTTAATGGAAGAGTTTTGATTCTTTTTGCAGACAAAAGCAGGCGTCTCAGGTAGACTTGTAGAAGGGCCTTCCACTTCTGAGTGCAAAATTCAAGCTGCTGTATTTATTGGCTCACTGTGCCTGTACTGGGATGCTCCCTGCACTTTGAGTAATTAGGCTTTAAACGATCAAAACTGATTCCCTGCTGGAAGTGGAGCTAGCAGTGTTGGGGGATGTCTACTGATTATATAGATGTAAATGGATATGTAAATATATAAAGCAAATAGGGTTGAATTGACAAGGAATTGTCTTGCTATGACAATTAGGAACAAAAGCTTTGTTTTACACGATAGTAACATATCCTACATATTTTAGCTCATATTGGATGTGGTTCTAACAGCGTTTTTCCACTGCAAAAAGTACCAGAACCTGAGGAAACAGAAAACTGGCTGCTAGTCTAGTCGTGAAGGGTCTTGTTCAGTGGTTCTTAACCTTGTTTGAGGAACCAAACCCCACCAGTTTCAAATGCGCATTCACCGAACCCCTCTTTAGTGAAACATAAATTGTGATTTTTTTCAAATTTAAGACATAGCTGAAGCTAATATCAATTTAGCACATTCTTTACCCTTTCAGGTGAAGATAAACAGTGTTTAGCTTATATTTCGGACATCCCAACACATATTGACAGCAGCTCTTCAACACGTGCAAATTATAAACAATATCCAGGAAATCAGTTTAGAGAGAGACTGAGAGAGACTGAGAAGCCGAGAAAGTGACAGAAGTAGCGAGTGTAACGGAGACAGCTTTCTGATCTTTGTGTTTAGTGGACACATCAGTTTTTTTGGTGAGTGGTCTTTACGGTTGACTATCCAACAGGTCGGTTTAGTGTCCTGCAGCAGAAGCTTCTACAAAGATGTGTATAATAGAAAATACAATATAATATACAGGGGGTTGTCGACTTCCTTCGACACCTTCGACGATGATTCATGGTTACAACACTGCCATACACCCCCACACACACACTTTTTATTTATTTTTGGTGTGACAGTGAAAGTAGATATAATAAAGTGCTCAGAAAAGGGCAAAACAGAGCCTCAGGTGGGTGGGTGTCTCCCTCTGGTGGCCGGACAGAGGAATGACCTCAGGGCATTACACACGTAGGGCCTTATGTGAAGGGGCTTTGACTTTCCTTGAAATTTGACTTACGACGTACGCTGAGGAATGGAACGTGGGCGTAAGGCGAGGACCCCCTGTGTAATATAATACAGGACGGTTACTGGGTCAGGACTGGTGGTGGCGCTACTTCCCTGAACTTATTTTTTGCAGTGATGTCGGATAATTCTTTCATCAGGAAAAAATATAGTCTTTGCCTGATTCTCCACAGCTGAAGATGTGCATGAGCAGAGAAAACCATGCTCTACTATTTACTATGCTGTAGTATGTAAGACAGCGATCGTGTCAGTTCACTCTCAAGTAAAAAGCAACTGAAGCTTTACTCAAGTTACCTGAGGACAGGAAATAATATTGTCAGTAAGTTAATAAAATAGTGATTATTATGATCATTCCAGCTGTACAAGCAGAAACTTGATTGGTTCTTATTTGGGTCCGTTCTTATTTTTCACTAGGCAGTGGAAAAACTCCCTGATGTTGCTCAATAAACAGGTTTGTCTCTTTTCAACATACCATGTGTTACTGCCTCGCCGCGAGCTGTGTTCATAGCTACATGGCTTCCCACAAAGGAAAAACAGTAAATGCTGTAAAGAAAGACACTATATTTCCCTGATAGTGCCTATTAATATGAAGCTGTATCTGTTTTTCATAAAATATAATGTTTTTACGTTCTTTTTTTTAAAGCGTAGATCAATATGGATTGGTATGGATACACAGATGATTACTCTGAATAAGTGCAATCACTAGAACCGGAAGATGGTTCTGACATTAGAATGTAAAGACTGTATTATGTCTGTGTTGTTTGTAGCACTTTAAGAGTGAACTATGTAACAAGAAGTATATATGTAGCATTTCATCAAATAAAACTGCAATTCAGTTGTATCTTGTACTGCATTTGCTTCGTATTTTATAAGTTTCACGTTTTTCCCAAAATTGCTGCAAAATTAAATCATTATCACATAAAGAGTATTGCTCAGTGTTCGTGAATGGAACCAGATGTCCGGTTCCTCCAAAAGTTGGTTCTGGAGGTCCGGTGTCAGCACAGTTTGGTAGTTTCCCTCAAACACACTCACTGAACCTGGGAATGAACAGGTGAGTTGATCCAGAAGTTCTTGATCATGGAAATCCTGAAGCTATGCCTGAAGTTTCCTCACCTAAAGTTCTTACCTGACATGGTTATGAAGGTGGTGTCTGAGACACTTGGTTCTCCAAGGTTTGAAGTAGCTTTGGGCTAAAAACGCATTGGTGGTCAGTGGAGTTGGACATAAAACTATCATGTGCTAAAACTTAGCATGTAAGTCCAGCCTAAATAGTTTCCACATCAACCCAACGTTTAATCCCTGGAATGCATTAAGCCCTTATGTGTAGAGCAGCTGTAAGATCTGGCATTGGCCACCGTCCGGGGCATTAAATTGCTAGACCACAGTTACTGTGTCATGCTTGGACTTCTTCTGTAGTCCAGTACTACTGCCCCATCTCCATATTCACTTAGCGGTGGTGGAGATGAACCGTATGAGAGGAAACCTCAGAATAAAGATGGTCATCCCTGGATTTTCTTTCATCTTAAGCTCTTGAAGGTCTCGATGAAGAACATCCCCACTGTCAAGAAACGTGTTGTACTGCACTGGTCCAAGGCTTGAAGAAAACCACAGTGAGGGTAAAGATATCAACAACAAGTGCAGCTCCCGTCTCCCAGCAGACACCTAATGGAAAAGTCTTCACTCCCCATCTGACGTACCGTTCCCTGGGGGCTCCACACTTACTTGCAGCACAGAGAGCTTTCCATCCAATTTCAGCTGTTGAAACCAACATTCATTACGCCAAACAGTGGTTTACAACAATTATTCAGTCACATTTAGAGTTTACCCCCTCACCCTGCGTCCCAAACGTTCTTGTTTAGAGCCCACATCAGTTCTGCAGTGGAGTTGCCAATGTGGTGAACATGCCATTGGAGAAACATATTGGTTATCAGCCAAAACCAATAGCAGATCATATGTTTCCATTATGTTTTAGCTACAGTGGCAACCTTAGGAATTTCCTGGTTTTCTGCATTAATTTGTCATCAAATCTGATCTGATCTTCATCTAAGTCAAGGGTATTGACAAACATAGTTATTGAACTTGTATTGCTAGTCAAAAAAGTATGTGAACCCTTGAAATTCCATACTTAATAATCTCTGCATTTTACCATCCACACATGGAGCAGTGGGCAGCGATCAACAGCATATACTTCACTTTATACACTACCAGTCAAAAGTTTAGACACATTTTCCCATTCAGTTGACCCCTTTCAGCAGGTCTGCTATTGGCCATTGCACTGGTGGAATAATTGTAGCTTCTTGGATATTTTTTTATTGAAATCAACTCAAACTGAAATGATAAAGTGCAACTGTTAAAGGGGTTAAAAGCTAAAAAAATTATGATTGAAGTAAGTGAACCTGTGTTTTCAGTATGTGATACCTGCAACTAAACATTTGTAGTAACTGTTGATTGGTCGTCTGAGGAACTTTAGCCTCTTCCTCCAAACAGAACAGCTTTAGCTCTTAGATGTTGGTGGGTTTCCTCACATGAACCACTAGCTTTAAGTCTTTCAACAACATTTCAGTTGGTTTAAGGTCAGGGCTTTGACTTGGCTGTTCCAGAACATTCTCATGTTTGGTAGAACTGCTCATTGTCAGTTTATGACACACTGTCTATAGAGATTCAATTCATGGACAGATGTCTTGACATTTTCATTTTCCTTCAGAATTCATCAATGATGGCTTGTCGTCCAGGCTCAGATGCTTGTTTCACAGGGAGGTAGGGATCTTAGACATGAATGAAGTGTTTTTCTTTGTCCAAATGTAAGTCTAAATGTTCTATTTCCTGTTTCCATCCACAAAACATACTTTCAGTGTTTTTCATATTTTCGGTTTGTTCACATGGTCTATAATAAACTGTAGATGGGTTGATGGGTTTTTGTTAGAGAGCAATTTCTTCCTCATTTCTGCCCGGTCATGTTCACAAGAGTCGGCCAATGCTTTTTTTAAAAATTCACCAATGTGAGACAGGTTTGCAGCAGCTGAGATGTTACCCTGGTTTCCTTACTAAGCTCTCAGACTATTACACACATTCCAGTTGGCGTCATCTTTCTTGGTCAGCCACTCCTGGGAAGGGTGATAATGTTCCTGATTTTCCTCCATCTGTATCCAATCTGTCCGACTGTTGATTGGTGGAGCCCAAACTCTTTAGAAATGGTCTCAAAGGAGGTATATTTGGTATATTTGTTAATAACAATAATAGCAATACCAAGTAACTAAACTGTAGTAATTTATACTATTAGAATGTTATACATACTTCTGATTGCTAAGTATTAAATTTTATTCTGTTTTTAGAAAAGATTTATGCACTATTGTACACTAGCTGCTGAGAATCAGCAATGTTTTTTATTACAATGGCGGTGAGAACAGCAGCCATTGCCCCGGGGTCAAATTTCACTGAAATGAGTTTTGGTGTCAAGGCCTCCATCAGCAGATTTCATGTTGAGTTGTAAAACTGGCCTTTAGATGAAGAAAAAAAAAACCCTCACGCCAGCCCTGTTAGTCTTCTACTGGACATTTTCTGACCAAATGACAAGAAAAAAGGGGTGAAATAAGTCTACACACATGGTAACGTGGTTTGTTGTGAGGGGAGTAGACATGCAATTCTACGCTCTGAACACTAGATGGCGATAAAAGATACTGAGTGAAGTGCAGGCCTTGGTTCCGGAAGCGAACAGAAAGGGCAGCGAATGCAGGTCATTAAAGAATAAAGACAGATTGCTGAAGAAACCGTGTGTAAGGCTGCAAAGCTCTGCAGACCTTCCGCATTGCTGAGGTACTACTTTACCCTTGTACTGCAAGCTGTACAGCCATAACATTAACACCACCTGCATATTATCGTGTAGGTTCCCCTCATGCAGCTGAAACAGCTCTGATTGTGATGCACTGTAGCTCCTCTTTGGGACCAGGCTTGCCTTCACCCCCCACCTGCATCAATAGGCCTTGGGTAGCTACTAACCAGTGGTGGCTGCTGGTCCTTCAAACAGGTGATGCTCATTTTAGGCCTGCGTCATAATTTGTACATGAATTCTGAAGTTTTATCAAGAGCCCAACAGTATATTTTTTGTCACAGCTCTTCCAGTTCAGCCAGTTCACCTTGTCAGACCAGCAGAGCTGAAAAGAATTATTGTTCCATGATTTCCTCATAATGAAGATTATTAAATGACTTTTCCCAAAGGAAGTGAACAGTATTATCACCGTCGGCCATTGTGTACAGCTTGCTCGCTGCTAGTCTCGTTCCACAAGCTACTGTGAATATTTGAATGAAAAAATGAACTTTACAAAACAAGCCAATTCAAGAAGGATTTTGAATTTAAAGTATGATTTATACAAACAGAAATAGTTTATATTACCAGCCAATAACACACAACGTGCAACAGTTAGTCTCACAACTTCACTTGTGAATTTGCATAGAACTGATCTCTAAATCGATGTAACGCTGTTGAACATTAAAAATGTTGTCTATCAACAGGGGGTTCCGCCCTTTAGAGAGTTTGTCCAATCAGCATTCATCAGCCCAGCGTCCTGCTCCGCCCACTGCTCCATTCACTCCCAGAGAAGCTGATCTTCCCTGGAAGTGACGATTTTCCAGTAACAGCTGTTCTGTGATATGTACGAGAAGAAAATCGCATCATACAATCTATGATGAATAGACGAATATGAACGAGTGCATCATAAAGTTGAACATGTTTCTAAACGTAATATATGAGCATTTATTTTGTGACATATTAGAGGAAGCAGAGCTTCCCTTGTGTCTACTGCACACCTGGAACCTGCTGTTCTGGAGATGTTCAAGCCAACGCTGGGTACTGGCTCAGATCCTTACTCTCCTGCTTACAGAACATCAATTTCAAGAACTGACTGTTCACTTGCTGTCTAATATATCCAACCCCCTTGACAGGTGCCATTGTGAGGAAATAACTAATGTTACTCACTTCCCCTGGCAGTGGTGTTAATGTTCTGGCTGATTGGTGTACATGTAGTAACAGGAAGTGACAGCCTGTGATTTTGAAAGCAACTTTATAAACAAAATTTAAAAAAACATTTGCCACAGCTGAACTAAAAATGGACTTTAACTTTTAAGACACTCCCACTGATGAGTACTGCTTCATTTACTAACCTTGGATCGCCAGGCGCCATTCTTTCAATGTAGTCCCAGCCTGCTGAAGCTCCTCCCCTTCTGTTTCCCCACAGCATTGTGGGACAATAGTGTCCATCAGCACCACTCTCAGATCCACCAGTTTAACTTTGACACAACTCTGATCCATACAACATACTCAAGGATTAGTGAGTGAAATTGGGACACACCATTTGTTTTCAGCAATTTGGCCAAAAGTAGAGTGTAATTCAGTGCAAAAAATAAACCAGATATATATGTCTGTTCGTGATCTCAAGCTGAAACGAACTTGAAAAACAAAATGAAGCCTTTGGAGTGGTCTAGTCAAAGTCCTGACCTGAATCCTGTTGAGATGCTGTGACCTTAAAAATGTGGTTTATGCTCGAAAACCCTCCAATGTGGCTGAACTACAACACTTGTTAAAAAAAAAAAGTTGAGTTTTGGTGAAAATTCCTCCACAGCTGTAAAAGACTCATTGCAAGTTCGCTTGATTGCAGTTGTTGTTGCTAAGGGCCCAACCAGTTATTAGGTTTAGGGGGAAATCACTTTGTCACACAGGGCCATGTAGCTTTGGAATTTTTTTCACCCGTAATAATAAAATCCGTCACCTAAAGAACACATTTTGTGTTTACTTGTGTTGTCTTTGACTAATATTTTAATATGTTTGTTGATCTGAAACATTTAAGTGTGACAAACATGGGAAAAATGAAGAAATCAGGAAGAGGGCAAACTGAAGTCAATAAACAGCATTCTGACATGTGTCTTTTTTTATCCAGATGTGAAAGGGTGAAATGAAGGGCAGATGCAACTGCATCACCTGTGGAGCAGTTTGGACAGTAAGCAAACTGTAGTGGATCCAGTGTCTGTGAATATTGTGTTTTCATGTGCCTCAGTACCAGCCTCTCAAATCTAGCAACACCATTATATAAATATAAATATATATATATTATATAGATTCATTACACATACAGTGAAATATGCCAAGCCTTTATTTCTTGGAATTTCCACAGAGATTCTCTATGGGGTTCAGGTCAGGCGAGTTTGCTGGACAATCAAGCAAAGTAACACCCTAGTGGTTAAACCACCTTTTGGTTCCTTTGTCAGTGTGAGCAGGTGCCAAGTCCTGCTGGAAGATGAAATCAGCATCTCCATAAATCTTCAGCAGAAGAAGCATGAAGTTCTCTAAGATTTCCTGGTAGATGCTGCGTTGACTGTGGACTTCAGAAAACACAG